>JAHXMU010000097.1:1297821-1324733 GCA_019455685.1 Philornis downsi
TTAGTGCACGCGCCGTTTTGGATTACCGAACAAATTATGTGTTAACTTATATGCAAAAGGCAGCTTCTTACTTTCGATGGCATAGGCTACTTATTCTGCGATTGGATCACCTATAATGTAATAAAAATTCAGTGTCAAATTCGGAAATTTATCCCGACTAAGTTTCAGCAAAAATTTTATTCACCCCGTAGTATTAGTCGTCCAAAAATTGTAGATTTATTTAAATTTTTTTCTGAATTATGCCACTGTTCAATGCCAGTTGCAATCTACGCAAACACATTTGTTTCATTCAAGTTCTAATATTAAAGAAATTACTACACAATCATACATTTAACCCGAAAAAAACATGTAAAATGTTGCAATGGTAGTGTGGGTAGTTACTACGAGTATATTTGTTTGTAAGGTAAGGTTGCAAGGTAGGCTGCCTCCCGCAGTAGCCGACAATGCTATCTGTAATTAATTGCTCAGTGTGATGTCCTCATTCACAGCCAACGTCAGAAATGATTCTCGTTCAGTGCTATGAATACACTGAAGTCTCTTCTCTTTCACCCCTGTGCGATTTTATGAACACATATAATTTGTATATATATTTCACACATTCACTGAGGAGCACATTATTCTTTCCTCTTCAGGAATTCTATTATAAATCTTAATTTCCTAAAACTATCAATAGTATTTAGGTTCCACTGTTTTCTCGGTAGAATGTCTACCTACCTCTCCATGGTGAACGAAAGACAACAGACAATGTTTTGTGCACACAAACAAAGCGTTTATATTGCCCGATTCCACGGCCACCCACCACAGTGCGAATGTCTCCGTGTCCCTGTGTGTTGGTTGGTGGTGGCTATGAAAAGTGAAAGCACAACATTTATCAACAAAACTAAACACAAAATGAAAGCAGTCTTTTAGGAGCAGAGCTCGTGGAAAGATTACGTCGTGTTACGTGAATCCGTTAAGCGCAATGTGGTTAAATGTACAAATAATGAAGATTGCACTCTAAGGTGTGAACAACAATCGGAAATATAATAAATTGGATTTCTTTTTTCGCGCGTTATCGTGAAAACTTGGAAACTGATAATATCAGAGTTAGTTAGTTAAGTTTTGTTTGTTGTTTTTTTTAAGATACATGTTTGCTATATCCCAACACCAGTATTTGCCGACTGAAGTGCTTTCAAATGAATGAGATAAATTGGCTTCTGAAGTGGAATCCTACGCCGATGTGTCGTTGCCTTCCGTCCGCTAGTGTTTCGCACTATCGAGCAATTTTAAAAGTGTATTCGAGCGTTTCTTCTACAGTTGTCTTGTGACGATGCTGCCTCCCTGTTGTCCTTCATAATTTGTTGGAGTTTATTTTGTTTATTGGCAAAACTTCTGTGTTTAGATTTCTACTACATTTTGCCATGGTTTGCATGTTTGACAGTTTTGGAGGAGTTGAACCGTTAATGGTGCTGGAACAGAAAGTTTATTTGTTATGGAAATATGTTTACTTCTCAGTGTAGCCATGAGCTGATTTTGTGTTGTGAAACTCAGTGTTTTGACTTTATCACCTTTACTTGGCAACTTTTCGTAAGACAATTTCCAAATAATGGGTGATAACGTTATAACACTGAGTTTTAAGCAAATAAATCAACAAAATTTAAAAGCCTATAATTTATGTCGTGTAAATTTGGTATTACGACTGTTATATGTAGACAAATTTTAATTAGACCAAAAATATATTACAGAATATTTCGAGACTAATGGTTTGTGACAACAATGATTATAAACATTTTTGGCTCATATAGAAAAAAAAAGCAGCCATTAAATTCGCTTAATAAGAAATATTATGGTTCTTAGTGGGACAGAAAAATTTCTACATGTAAGATTTAAAACTAAAAAGGACGAAATAGTCTCATAATTATTATTAATGTTAATATTCATACTAATATTATTCATACCGATATTAAAATTAATATTAATTGAAAAGGACGAAATAGTCTCATAAATATTGGAGAAAGCAAGCATGTAATTTAGAGCATCCCATAATAGCGTTCGCGAAGAATTTTTGGCAGTTCCCTTGTGATTCCTGACATGTGTCAAATTTAATTATTGCTCAATTTAAATTCGGGCAGCGTTTATGAATTATTGTATTTTATTGTAAACCATTGCAGAGACTTTTCTTAGTTGAATTGACTTAAATACGAGTATACTTTCACCCTTTGCATTGATGCACAAGTGTGCAGATTACCGCGGATAATATTTTATCAGTGGAAAGTGGAGAGAATTTCATAAAAAAAATACTAAAATAAAATCCCTATAAAAGGCTCAAATTTATGACTTTTCGAAATCTTCCATTTAAGAATTACAGAGGGACTACCGATTTGTGCTAACTTTTTCAATTTATTTTTGTATTACCCTAAGGGGCGTGGCAATATGTGCCATGTGCATTCTCAGAATGCAGCTTATTATATGCCTCATACGCGGTAAATTCTAATGAATTTCGCGCAATTAAGTAAAGAATATAAACCTCAGAATATAAAGATTAAATTAGGCAATTTATATGAATAGTCAGATAGCCACACCATTTTCTCAAATTTTACCGGGCATTATATTGCAATACAATTGACAAGATTGCAATTAATTACAATCCACAAATTAGAAATTACAAAAGAAAAAGAAAATTTTGGTAAACCAATTAATTTGTATTGGAGATATCGAAAAAGCTGAGGCAGTCTGTATTCGGCTCGAAGAACCAAAATGTATGTGGAAGTAATCTGTGATGACAGATATTCTTCCGAAGGAATTAATCATGAGGGAGGAAAATAAACGAATAGAATTTATGGGGAGTATTGCTTGTGCTGCAATAATATACGGGATATTTACCTGTTTTTCTGATGGAAAAAAACGCTTTGGGGATTTCAATATTTTTTCTTGAGGTGATGAGAGACATAACTTTATTTCACTAAGGTTAGATAGGAAGTGAGCTAAGACTAAAATGAAAAGACTTTGTAAGCCAAAGTTCTGAAACAATTGTCACTGCTAGACAGCGAAAGAAAGCTTTTAGCAGGGGATATTACAAGTTAGTGACGAGAGACGAGAGATATGGCATATAAGAGAGTAACAAGAGATATTGTATTACAAGTCGACGGATGTGAAATACAGATTCCGGTTAAAACTCTGACTTTTTTAGTTCGGACGTAAACACAGTCATCTCCATTTTCGTTCTCAAAACACCAAAGGCATAATGTTTGCCGACTTTAACTGAATTAAGTGCATCTTTTTAGACCATAGTTTGGTATCGTGGAGCGTATTTCCACATCAACGACAACTTTATTGATTCCCAAAAACGTACAAAGTTACTCTATTTATACTAAAATTACTTATTCTAGAAAATGCTACAATATTACGGAGAGAACACATATGTACATAATGGGTACAACAAAGACAAACATATTTACAGAATAGTGTTGTATATCATAGACTTAATACTAGAATGTTCTTATTTACATAACAGGTGAAAAGGAGATAACAATAGACTATACAAAGGGAGTGAAAGGAACAAACATACCTTACTCTCGTAAACGTAATTCTAGAAAAGTCTGGGCCACAGATAAAGAGGGAAGGGGATAACATATATCATACTTGAATGTTGTAGGCGCGGTTTTGATGATCTTTCTAGAGTATATACTTAGACAAATTACACTCACATACTACAATAGGATGCAAACAATACTTGGTTTTCTAGCATTCATTCTATCAGTGTTACCTAAAGTTACCTGAAGCTACTCGTAAATGTTTTCTTGATTGATTTTATCTAAGTTTTGCCAATAATTGTAACAGAATGCAGTCGATAAAAATTTGGGATACTACAGCCTATTATTTGGAAAACAAAGAGAAGATATTGAATTTTGCAAATTTGTTCAAAATAATATCACATATGCCAAAAGAGGTTGGGCGATCCGCTGATCCGCGTTTTTATTCTGAGGCCCTGCTTAAGCAAATTCTCAAAGTGTATCAAATTTGAGCAAATTTAGTCTTGCTAAGAAAAAATATGAAACTAAGAATACATTTGTTTAATCAGTCGGTAAATGACAATCGACATCGATTTATGAATTCAACTAAAAATGTCTTTTGTGATTTTTTTTCGACTGAAACCTAAACACTTAAAAAACAACCCGATAAAATGAAAATTACTTCAAATGCTTATTAAATACATCATTTCACCGGCTTTTATATAATATGTTCGCGCAATATGCTTACATAAGAGCAGTTGTAGCCGACCGTGGTGCGATGGCAGATTATTAAACGCGACTATCGTTCGTATTGTCGTGGGTCCATCCCCAATACAACTATCACTATTCCTTTATCTGGAGATGACCGCGATGTGTCTGGCGAATACTTCGGATAGTCGAGTGTCTATTAAATGCTTTTGAAACTGACGCTCGGAATCGTCGTTAAACTCCACGTTCCGTTGAGTGAGTCTAAAGAAGACGGGTTATCCATTTTTGGGTTTGAATATCCATTTACCTCAAAAGGATCCACTGCTGCTGGATTGATTATCCACAGGCGGTCATTTAAATGGCATTTGGTATTTCCTACATAATAGCAAGGTGCAAACGTTATAAGGAAATAAAAGTTTCATCGAAATCAAAGCTTCAAGCGTGCTTTATTTAACTTTACTTGAAAACGAAAAATGGATAACCCATCACATCGATAACGACGTCAGATTCTTTTTGTCGTCTACAACACAGAGACAGATGTTATTGCGATATCTACGTACATTTATCGTAATTTAGGTTAGTTACAAAGCCAAAGGAAATATAACTTGCTTTAAATTAATAAAAAATTAGATCTTTAGCGTCGCAAAAAAATTGTCAACTTCCTCTCGACACTATTTTGGAAATGCATGATTTATATTCCGTCACTAGGATTTCTAAAATGCATGACTCGGTGGCCGACTTCAGTGTTAATGAAAACCATTTGTAAAGACTTTTCTTCTCTTACAACGTCATGGCAAATTTATCATATTATGAGAAATTCTTTAAGAACTGCGTTATATTTCAAAATTAGCCATAATTAATTTCTCCAAAACAAAGATAGAAAACCGTAGGAGTGTTGCTATTCCTATTTATTTTATTCATGCTCTGCCAACGTTTCATAGAAATTAAAGCCCGTGCCCGTCGGGAAGGTATACTACATTGTTTTGCCGCCAGTTTGGTAAATATTAGTCTTGATAGTTCATATTTGGCAGTCGTGAAGTAGAGACGTGGCAAATTTATTATGACAAAATATTCGATAAACCCACGTGTTTTAATCGTTAAAACATTTTATCAAAATCAATCATCGATTACTGTGACGATGAGAAAGTTATGTGAAATTTTTGGTAGAAACAACAAGCCAACAAGACGCACTATTTATCGTGTAGTGAATGATTTCGAAGAAAGAGCGTCTGTAGCTGATAGGACCAAGTAACGTTCTGCAAGATCAGCTGAAAACATTACTGCTGTTCAAGAAAGTGTTCAAAACAATCCATCAACCTCAATTCAACGCCGTGCTCAGGAGCTTGTTCTTCAAAGAACAACTTTGGCCACAATTTTGCACAAATATTTGCATTTATTTGCATTTATGATTCAGTTGACACAAGAGCTTCTTCTACAAGACATATGCCAATAGGATGTTATAGCTCGCACATGACAACCCCAATTTTCATGAAAAAATCATAATGAGTGACGAGGCACATTCTCATTTGAATGGATATGTGAATAAACAGAATAGTCGGTTCTGGGCAATGGAAATCCCTCAAATTATTCATCAGTCACCTTGGCATCCATTAAAAGTGACAGTCTGGTGTGCAGTTTGGTCAGGACGAATCATTGGACCTTACTTCTTTGAAACTAAAAACGCCGTAACGGTAACTGACAATGGGGAGCGATATCGTGATATGATTGAAAACTTTTTAACGCCACAAATGCATGCTTAGGGCTGGATTAACAGGTGTTGCCAACAAGACGGTGCCACATCGCATACAGCCAGGATTACAATGAAATTACTGGCGAGACCTCTTTCCACAACAAGTTATTTCAAGAAATGGTGGTGTTGATTGGCCTCCACGGTCCCCTGATTTGACTGTTCCGGTCTTCTTTTTGTGAGGATATCTGAAAAGTAAAGTTTATGCAAACAAACCTGAAACGCTTGAGCAACTTAAACAAAATATTCGTCAAATTAATGAAATACCGCGTGAAATGTGTGAGAATGTAATGAAAAATGTGCTCAAAAGGGCTCGCATTTGTGAGGCTAACAGAGGCGGACATTTATCTGATATTGTATTCCATACATAATTGCCAACATTAAATAAAACATTTAACAATATAAAATCCATTCTCTTCCATTGAATCAAAAATAAACATACAAAGTAGTACACTTTCTTGACGGACACCCTGTACTTATCATATCTTACCTAATATATATGAATCTATTGTTAGAATAAGGGCATATTTAACAAACAGCAACTTATAGTGAAAGCATGAACGCTGTAACTAAATGTAAACTTTTCGTATGAGGTGTAGTAAACAATATCGACTATTTTCTCCTAACATTGAACACTTTATTTATCATAGCTAAAATAAAATTGATTTATGTCATAACTTGTTCGATAAATTGTTGCTATTTTGAATGTAATTCCATCATGTCTTTTGAGTAAAAATCCTCCCCGCTATTGGGAAAAAAACTAGGATAGTTAATTTTCACAAACTTTTCTTTAGTCGAATTTTTCATCAGCAGAATCGTCAGGAGCTTTTGATACAAAGACAAAGTACAGGTTGTATACATAAGAATCTCCCAACCAAACTCCCGGAGCTCCTGGTGAGTGTATCCCAGCATTGTCGTGATATCATACAATTCTTGTCCTATTGGTCAAAACTGGCTGCCTTTGTGCGATTGCTTCCTTCAGATGGTCCAACTGTTGATAGTACCGATGCGAGGAAGGAATTTGGCCGCAGGGGAGAATCTCATTCCCCGCTAATGTACCCCAACACAAAGTAAAACCTTCCTGAATGTTAATGTGAACTTAGTAATCTTTTGTACGGGCTCAACGGTATACGATCACAATGGTTTTCATACATAAGAATCTCCTAATCAAACTCCCAGAGCTGCTGGTGAGTCACTACCGATGTGTGTGACCCGGTTTTGTTGTGATGGCACACAATTCCTATCCTATTAGCCAATGCTGGCCGTCTCTGTGCGATTGCTTCTTTCAGATGGTCCAGCTGTTGGTAGTACAGGTGCAAGGATAAAATTTGGTGTAGGGCAGAAGTCCATTCCCCGCTAATCCACTCAAACACAAAGTAAAACCTTCCAGAACGTCAACGTCAGCTTAGTAAGCTTTTATACCGGCTCAACGCTGCAAGACCATAATGCTTTTCACTTCACGTTATCCCAAGTGGTCCTCTTTTTATCACCAGTTACCATCCGGGATGATGGGTCGATTTTGTTGCGGTTCAGCAGCCACTTCCCTAATGGCAGATGCAAATTCGGGCAATGAGATCTTTTGCGTTAACCCATGTAACATTAATTTTTTCAACTTTTTTCTATCCAACCTTTTTCAAGTGGTTCTAAACAATTTCTTTCGCAATGTTTAGTTCCTGGACAAACAAACCAGCGCTTACATGACGGTCGGTTTTGACGATTCCCATTATCTAACCGACATCTTCGGCAACAGGCATTCCGCTGCTTGGTACATCTTTGACATGAAAATTACAGAAACGGAATCGACAAAACCTAAAATGCGCATGATTTACTACTACAGTACGAAGACCATAAACACTATAATAGTGTACATGACCGTAAATACGAACTCGACGGAACCATGAGACATTTCCTACTTAATGTGCTGGTGTACAATCTTCTTAATCTAATGTTCGGAATTATTGTTAATGACTTTAGAAGTAGACTGACTTATGAGGTAGAGCGCACGTAAGCTCAATGAATAACAGCATCTTCCAGTTTGAAAACTCGACATTATTTTTAAATATTTATGACCTGGAATGACACCACCGAATTGGCATTCTATGATGTCTCCCCTGAGCTATTGAAGTCCGCTTGTCATTTTCTTTATTTATGTCTAATAGTGCGCTTCTTTATCCTTACCTCCCACTATCTTAGTAATAATATCTTATTTCTATATTAAGAGAAACTTTAGAGTCCTTCTCCGTCTCCTTACAGTGATCCATCTTTATGTAATGGCACCCATTTCCTCATCACTGCTTTTGCAGCAGTTACCAACATTTGCACAATATGTGTTGGAACTGTCAGATTTGGGACCAATACTTATGCTGTAGTATAAGGGGGAATATATTACGACAGGCTGTGGCTGCCTCACGGATATGCAGTTGAGCAGCGAATAGCTGTCTTTGTGCTTGGTCACGCACGTTTTTGGCTCTGTTTGTCCTTGATGCTAGAAGCGTGACATCCGTCTATTATCTTGTGGCTAATCTGATTTCAAATATTCTACGTGTAATAATTAATTAGCATAATATCAGATAATATAACAAAGATTGTATTCTTTTTTATAGATGTAGAAGAACGTGAGTCATGCAAAAATTGTATGGCTTTGATTCACTCACATTGGTTAAACAAAGTATATTTTGTGTTAAACTATGAGACGTGGAAAAAATGTTTATTTTATTGCACAAAATCTGGGATTTGACCTGGAAGGAAGGATAACCGCTTTTAACTTTTTCTTATGATAACCAATAACAGTAATTGTATGAGAGGTACTGGAACCTCTTCCAGCTAATAAATGCTGTTGACAAAAATATTAAATAGTGCCACATGATAAATTTATTAAGGTTAGGTCAGTGTGGCTGCATGAATAGGCAGACTCACTTAGATTACATGGTCCATTGTGATACCACGGGAACTAGAGATATGGATGTCCTTAGTTTCCCCCGTTAAACCATCTTAAGCTTCTCAAGAAGTCGGACAATATCTATATCACCCACATCTCCTAGGTCCTAAAAGAAATAAGAGCTCAGTGTTGACCCCGACTGTTCGCCAGGGCAGGGCAATTGCAGAGAAGATGTTCTATTGACTCTTCCTCTGCATCCCCACAGCTCCTGCAGAAGTCATTAGTCGCAATCCTCAATCTCACTGCATGTCTTCCAATCAGACAGTGTCCCGTTATGACGGATACAAGCAATGAGATGACGGGTCCCGATAGCGACAGCAATGTGTGCGACTGATCTAGGCTAGGCCACATCTGTCTGGATTGGTTACAGCCTCGGACAGAGTCCCACCTACCATTTGCAACTAAAAATGCTCTATCTCTCAGTGTATGAGCTTGCAAGAGACCAGAGGCATGCTCACGGACTTCAACTCGGCTGGAGTCTGTAAGGCTGTCTCTAGTTTTGCTAGTTTGTCTGTTCTGCAGTTCCCTAGTATGTCCCTGTGGCCCGGCACCCACATAATATGAATGTTTAAATGCTGACCCATCTCGTTAAAAGATCTGCGGCAATTTAGGGCTGATGTTGCTTTCAGAAAGACAGAATCCAAGGATTTAATGGCAGCTTGACTGTCAGAGAATATGTTAATCCACACCATGGTGAGGGCGTTATGTCTCGGTCATACAGCCACTTCCCTAATGGCCAAAATTTCGACCTGATAAACACTACAGTGATCAGGTAGCCTTCTTGCTATACTTAGCCCTCAGATCTTTGGAGTAGACGCCGAAACCTATCTAATTATTTAATTTTGAGCCGTCAGGGTAGAAGTCGACGTACAGTCTTGTATCAGGAGTTCTACATTTCCACGTGCCTCTATCAGGTATAAGTATATGGACTTCTTGTCGAACCGTGGTTCAGCCAGAGTGTAGTCAACAGTGCCTGTTATGTCAGCCACCATATTAAGTATCACACGGTGTGGCAGTGTTTGACCGCTGTGACAGCTCTCTTAGTCTTACTGTCGTAGCTGCGGCACTCTGCATAATAATTATTTTCTGGGGTAAATTACATTTAGTGCATCGGATGGGGTGGCGCGGAGAGCACCTGTGATGCACAGACTAGCCATCCTTTGGATTTTGTCCAGTATCCTACAGTATGTGGACTTCTCAAGAGTCTTCCTCCATACAACATTATCGGTCTTACTACTGCCGTATACAACCAGTGAACAATGAGAGGTCTTAAATTTATCAAACGCAGAACTCATACTAAATTTGGCCGAATTCAATGCGACTGGCTGAATGAATAAGAACAAGCTGAGAAGCTAAGAATATGGATGAATTCGGTCATTGGTATGGGAGATATCAGAATGAGCGTAATTACTTGGCCGGTTCTTGTTAAATTTTGCCAGATACAAAAATTTAGGTTGCCGTAGTTTACAGATTGCGGGGTAAAGAGGAAAATTTGAATTTCGTAAGATCAGAAGGTTTTAGAAGGCACACTATAATGCAATCCATTTTCAATCTGAGTTGTTAAATTGGCAGACTCTTAAAGAACAACTGACTTTAGTAAATTTAACATAACTGTGTAGAAAATATGGACCTAGGAATACTCGTATATGAGTTAAATCGATCATTTATGTGAGAGGTACTAGAAGGGATATGATTAGTCAGTCCGTTTTCTTGAACTTTAACAAAATGTAAAGAGTGAACAAATAGACAAAAATTCAGTTTGCTGCAGTCTACGTTCTGGGAGTTACAGATGAAAAATTGAATTTCGGAAAATTGGGCAATTTGTATGGGAAGTGCCAGAAAAGGCCTACCAGACCGGCTGTTATTTCAAAATAGTAGCGAGACTTATTAGTCAATACAATTAACAAAAAAGTTAAATTACAACAGTCTACATATTACCGGTTGAAGGAAACAAAATTTAATTAATTTAATTTCAAGGAATATCTATGGGAGGTACTAAAAGAGGAGTGGCATTGCGGTCCATTCCTGTTTTCAGAGCAAAGTTTATTATGCACATGATGTGTGGAAATTTTAATGCAATTCAAGCAACTGAATGAAAAATATGAAAGATATGAAGTTGGGAACATGTGGGATCGGCCATTCATGAATGAAAGATATGAAGCTGGGAACATGTGGGATGACTCAGTCATTCACGTGGGAACTACCGGGAGGGATATAGTAACAGGGTTGCTTTTTCTCGTGTTTTACCAATCAATACAAATTAACGCAGTGGATGCACTACTTTACAGCATTCTACTATTTCAAGACTACTGAGAAAAGATTGAATTTAGAAAAATCGATAAATTTATGTAAGAATTGCAGAAGGGGTGTGGAAATGATGCCCATTTTTTTTTTAACTCTACTTGAATAACTGCTTAACTAATACCGAATTTAGCAAAAATTATCGTAATGAGGAAAACCTATAAACCTAGTAATATTTGGGTTAAATTTGGCATTTGTGTGGAAGTTAATAAAAGGATCAAGCCAACGCTGTTCATTTTTATTTTCAGAGCTAAGTTTATAAAACGCTTAAACCGTTCCAAATTTTGATTAAATTCCGATCAATTGCGTGGAAAATATAAATCTAAGAACATGTAGGTTAAATCGATCATTTGTATGGAAGAATACCAGAAGGCTAGTCGATCGATCTTTTCAATTTTGATTGAATTCCGGGCAACTGTGTGAAATATATGAATCTAAGAATATGTGGATTAAATCGATCATTTGTATGGGAGATACCAGAAGGGTAGTCGACGATCTTTTCAATTTTGATTAAATTCCGAACAACTGCGTGCAAAATGTGAATCTGAGAACATGTTAAATCGATCATTTGTATGGGAGATACCAGAAGGCTAGTCGATAGATCTTTTCAATTTTGATTGAATTCTGAGCAACTGCGTGAAAAATATGAATCTAAGAAAATGTGGATTAAATCGATCATTTGAATGGGAGATACCAGAAGGCTAGTCGACCGATTTTTTCAATTTTTACTGAGTTGCAGGAAGAAATTGAATTTCCGAAAATAAGCCTATTTGTATGGTAAGTACAAAAAGCGCATTTACAATCTCCGGCTACTATCAGGCAATTACTAGGCCAGACCAAGTTATAGGAAATTTCATAAAAATTTAAGACAGTTATAGCGCCAGCCAGCCTGACGGCAGGCTGAATAACATAGCTCAATTTGTTTAAATCGTCATGAATCACATTTGGCTAAAAGATACTTGATATATTAAATGCTTTCTTCTGCGTGTTAAATTTTTGCGTGTCAAATGATGTATACCTTCATTCATACCGCTGAAGATGTAAATATAATATCGGGCTTTCTATTTTGCGGTTTCAAAAGTAAAGTAAAATAAAGCACACATACAGCTGATGATTTCGGTGGAACTTTTATGTCATTACAATGCTTGGGCCCTGGCATTATGTACAAAATGCAATGTCATTTAAAAAACCGCCTCCAGATTAGCTGCAGCAGTGGATATCAATCATTTTTTGGTACATTTCTGGCGGTATCTCGGCCATTACTTGACAAATGTTGGTTTTCAAGTGATCCAATGTTAGGGATTATCCGCAATCTTTAGGTTAATCACGGTTTTTAGAGTAACCCTACAAAAAAAGTGTAACTGCGTTAAATCACATGATCTCAGTGGTCAACTAATGTCGCCAAAACATGAAATTACGCTTTCTGGAAACTTCTCAGGCAATAAAGCCAAAATAGGTTATGCTGTGTGGCTTGTGGCACAGCCCTGTTGAAGCCACATATCGTTCAGTTTATAATCTTCAATAGCAGGCCAAAAAAAGTCGGTTATCAAATGGTCATATAATTCTGAATTGAAACTCAGATTATTCACCACACAGATAACACAGATATTTTCGACACTGTGTACGTTGCGAAGATGCACAAGCCTGACCACATCTGTAACGCTTCCACTCTTTTCATATTTCTTCATAGTCTTGCCAATTCCTTGCACATTAAGCCGATCATGACGCCCATAACCCATCACCCTATAATGCACGAAAAGTGGTCACGTTTGAATCACCACTTTTTTAGTAAGGTTTAGTTATCTTTACGCGTTCTTCGGTTATTGAGCGATCCATATCCGTAAATGGCAAACCTTTCACTAAGTAAATAACACTTCAGATGACAGATATTTCACAGCTGACAGCCTTGCCAGACGGGTTGTTTTAAAACCACTAAATGAATAACCAACCATTTATATACAAAAAATGCGTAATATTGATTGTACAATAAGATTAAGCACACAATTAATTTTGTCAGGTGAGCGCATGAGTAATAGTTGGCATAACAATATTTAATAATTATATTCCACCATAAATGCTTCATCTGCCATAAATAGCTAACATTATTCATATGGAAGAAATTATGGAAATAATTGTAATAACATTCTCTATTTGTGTATTACATCTAATTGCCGATTCGTTTATTTTCACTCGCTCGCATACTCAATTACATGAGAATAGTAAAATTTGAATAATTTTGTTCAGTTAAAAATAACTGAAGGCATTTTATGCCAATTTTATTTTGTTTAGAAATCCTTTGTGCGCATATTTAATTCGACAACAACAGCAACAAAAGTACATTCATAACAAATTTGTAGAATGTGGTGATATAGTACAGCATATCCGTTTGAATATCAGTATGTACAGGGTGGCGCACCGACTGTGCTGCAATAACAAATTTAAATACATTTTTTAAATCAAAAGTATTTTATTTTATTTTTATTTTTTTTTTATTGCGTAGAAAATTAAATTTTTTTTATATAATTTATTATTTTTGAAGATATGCGATATCTGATCAGAAAATTATTCATTGCGGCCTGAGAGGTTAAAGTCGGAATCGCCTCAATTATCGTTCTAATGGACTGCCTCTATTCAGTCAAATTGCTTGGTTTCATTTTGTACACCTCTTGCTTGATGTAACCCCATGGAAAAAGTCTCTTGCAGTCAGGTCAGGTGACCTTGGGGGAAAGCGAGAAATCGAGTTTTGGAATTTTCATTGGAGCTCCACCATAACCGGTCATAACCATTAGATTTTGCTGCAGTTTGGTGTATTACTATGGCGCCAATGATGTACCATCATGTCTTCTTGAATGAACAGGGTGGCGCACCAATTGTGCTACAATAAGAATTTTAAATAATTTTGTTTAATCAACGTATTTCATTTATTTATTTATTTATTTTTTTATTATATATTAAATTTTATTTTATATAATTATTATAATTGGTTTTGAAGGTTGTAGACCGTAAATTGCCTCCATACTCCTTCTCGTTTGTGTGGCATTTGATCAGAAAATTATTCATTGCGGCCAGAAGTATTGAAGTTGTGATCGCCTAAATTATTGCTTTAAAGGACTGCTTCAATTCGTTCAAATCGCTTGGTTTCGTTTTGTTGACTTCTTGCATGACATAACACCGTAAAGAACAGTTTGGGGCAGTCAAGTCAGGCGACCTTGGGGGCCAACGAAAAGTGGAATTTCTGGATATTTTGTTGAAGCTTCGCCATTACCGGTATGACTATGCGCTCGGTTGCTTCATCTTGCCGGAACCAAATACTGTTGAAACGGATACGTCTTCGGTGCCGTTCAGGGTAGAAAAAAAAACTCCTGCAACATCTTTAAATAGCGATCCCCATCGATCACCGTTGTGTGTTTGTAGCATGATTCGTATGCCACCCTGTATGTATGTGTACTACACATCACAAACAAGCATTTTGTACAAGGTGTGGCAAACTCCCTGGAAGGTAATAGAAAACTGTCATCATGCTAAGTAGTTCTTAGCATTTTTTCGTTAGAGTGAAGTAATTAGTAATTAAATGTAATTATTTTGGGTAACCACACTGCCATATTAGTTATCAGTTACAGTTAACAAAAGAATACTACGTGGCTACAAAAGGTTGAAGACATTTTGAAGGATATCGAATTTAAACGAAACTCGGTAATACTTTATTTGAAACATGTTGGAGGGGAAGCAAAGCAGATGTTTTGGACGCCACAAATATAAATTTATGTTTTTTTATAATAAAGTATCATCACTTGTGAATGTTTTTCTTTACAATATTCTAATATTTGTCTAGACCTTATTAAGATTTATTTTAAATCATCAGTTTTTTTCGTGATAGAAATTTTATAAATGATAGAAATTTTATAAACCAATATAATAAACAAAAATTTAGGTTACTGTGGCTTATTAACTCAAAATTTACGAGGAAAACCTTAATTTGGCAATTTCGACATTGTATTATATGGGAGATACCACAAGGAGCTTGACATATTATTCGTTTTTATTCTAAGAGCCTACTTTAACTAATGTTTAACATGAACTTAATTTAATTGTATTTGGCGCACCTAAATGAAAGATGTGAACCTAAGAACATATGGGTTAAATGGCTCATTTTTATGGAGGGTAAAACAAAAAAGAACGAAACAAATTCCCTTGCATACCATGACTAAGATGTGGGAATCGGACCATGGCGCGACCATCATTCGCGTGATCGTGGGTTTAACCGCCAATACAGTTACATGTCTTTCCTTGAGCTGCGGTCATTTCGATGTGTCCGACGAACACTTTGTGTAATCGAGTAATCAACAGTTCTGGTAAATGCTTCTTTAACTGTGACATTGGGAATAGTCCGTAGTTAAGCTGAAAGTCGTATTAAATAAGTCTAAAAATATTAGAAGCTCTCCCATATTTGTATGACAGGTTTAAATTTACTAAATGCGTTATGTGCGGCAAATTTTATATAATTGATGTGAAGCTAAGAATAGATAGGTCAATTCGTCTTTGACATAGGAGTAGCAGTGAGGAAACTGATATTTCGAAAGAAATGCGTTACAGGTACTAGATTTAAATTTTCTAAATGCATTATGTGTGCCAAATTTTATGTAATTGGAAGATGCGAAGCTAAGAACAGATAAGTCAAATCGTCTTTGAAGTAGGAATAGCAGTGAGGAAAGTAATGTTACGAAAATCAGTTTGTATATATGAGAGATGTCGACCTCATAGCCTACTTGCATCATTCGGCTTAGATTTGGCAAAATATCACGCCTCGCAATCTTTTAAGTTTATGGCGTCTATCAGCCAGGCATACAGTCATACAGTCAGTTCAATACTTGAAAAGTAGTTGGTCCATTAAATGCTTACCCCTGGGTAAAGTATTTTTACTCTCTTAAATCATACAAACCTTTATTTTCTCAAGTGGAAGTACAGGGTGGCGCAATAGAACGTGCATATTTAAAAATTAGATTAAAAAATAAATACAAAAGGTATGGTTGAAATAAATCTGAGGCATTGTAGAGTACTAAATGGAGTTTATTTTTTAAAAATAACATCATCTAAATGGTGACCCTCTCTACGACGGTACTCCTCTAACCGCAAACGAAAATTATTGAAAACTCTGTAGTTTAACCACAATTCCAAACGTCGCTGTTTGAGAAGCATTAACAGGCTTGTCGACTACTCGAAGCGCTCATCAGACACATCTAGGTGACCGCTGCCCAAATAATGAAAGGTAATTTTATGTGGGATTGAACCTGCGATCATGCGAACGATAGTCGCGTGTACTAGCCATCGCACCACGCACGGTTGGTTGTTATAAACGACTTAAAAATTTAAGTGTATTGCGCTCTGAGGTATTTCATTACACAATGCTATTAAAATTCTTTATTGAAATTGTATAAAACCACCGGATTACTGTGCCTTTAACAACCGTGGGGAAGAGACTCCATATACCAAACCCTTATTCACAACCCAACCATTACTCTACATAGTTTTAAAAACAATTTGTTCACAGTCTATTTCCGAGACCAGGACAATGTCACATCAGCTTCTTGCTATAATGAAATGTGGTAGAATTTGCCCAGGTCTCCAATAAGTTTCATACATTAGCATATTTTAAAAATGCTCACACATTTCGTGCCAGGTGCTCTGACAATTGAATTGTTGATAGGTCTCGCACTTGACTCAATGCAAATTACTGTTATGGTATATTGGTGTACAACATACGTATCCAATCATTTATTATTATCCTTTCCTGGCATGTGAGGGAGTTTGACACACACACACACACACACACATACACTTGTTTTCTTAATGTCCCTTAAGCCCACACTTCAATAAACTTTCACGGCCATAAAACAATAACATGATTAACAATTTTGTATCGATGTGTTGAGACAATTCGTGTTCAATTCGATAAAGCAAAGCAAAAAAGCAATTTCACACGTTGCACTTTGATACCGGAGCTCAATAAAACTCGTGCAGACGAGTTTCCTTGTTATTGACGCTTGTGCTGGAGGTAGTAGTAGCGGCGGCGGCGGCTGTCGTGGTGGCAGCAGTGACAGCTCTATTTGTGTCATTTTAAATGGCCACAAAACGAAAGGATATTAAAGACAAAAAGAAGCAGAAAATCAAGAAAAACATTTCATGGAACTGTACTAAATGTTTTAAATTAAAGCAAATCCATCCAGGTAATTAAAAGATACGGAGATACACTTGTCCATTTGTAATTTGTTTATGTCATGCACACGAGCACTGTCTGAATAATTAATACACTTTCCGTGATAAATATAGAGTTGCTATAAGAAATGATGTCAGGGTGTTGTGACCACTTGTATTCTATTTTTTTTTTTTTGCCCCGAAGTCACGGTTCAGCTACAGCCAATTACGTATTACCTTAATTACAAGTTGGAAGAAACCCACAGCTCTCTCTGCTTTGTCAAATGTTTAGAAACGGTAACGGAATTGTTTTGCGAATATGTTCAAGTATTAATGTTAGCAGGTTTGATGTCGTCAATGATTTTTGCGTCTATATTTCGGTGTTAGAAAACGCTACTTCTACTTTTACACTACGTATGCGCTCCCAAAATGACGTATAGATGGTGCCAGTTGTTTAAAGAAAATTATTTTGGTGAAAAGTGGCAACATTATAAGACATATGTTTAAAGTTTCAAGGCTCCACGTTTTTCAGCATTTTTATTTAATCCATCAAAAGTAAACGACCTCAGTGAATTTGTAAACAAGGAGAAAATTGGTCACCGTTATGTAGTTCAATATTTCCATTTGAAAGGTCTCAGTCCTACCAATATTAAAGACGAACTACATGCTCCTTCGTTTACAACTGTAAAACATTGGGTAACAGAGTTTAAACGAGGCCGTACGAGCTGCTAAGACAAACACCGTAGTAGTGGTCGACCAATTGAAGTGTCCATGCCAAATACGGTTAAGAAAATCCACAAAAATGGTACTGGATGATAGTTGGCTGAAGGCATGGGAGCTTGGTGAAATGATAGGCATTTCAAAAAGCGCTGTACATCGTATATTGACAAAAGATGAGAAAACTGTGAGCAAGATGGGTGACGCGCTTGCTTTCAATAGAGCAAAAGCAGTGTTGTTTAGATGGTTTAGTACAGTGTTTAGCGATGTTTCTCCGCAATATAGCCGAATTTTTGTGTCGATCTATAACCATGTATGAGGCTTGGGTCCACCATTTCACACCTGAGACGAAGGAACAATCAAATCAGTGGACAGGAATAGGAGAATCGTGCCCAAAGAAGGAGAATACGATTCCACCTGCAGGCAAGCTCACGGCATCTCCTTTTTGGGATGCGCATGGTATTGGTTTTTTTAATTAACTACAAACCATCAGCGGCAAATATTATGTTAATTTATGGCAGCGTTTAAGCGATGACATTATAAAAAAAGACCGCATCTGGTGGAAAAGAAAGTTTTATTTTATCAAGCCAATGCTCCAGTTCACACATCCACTATTACGATGGTCAAACTTAATGAATTTAAGTTCGAATTGCTTCATAATGCAACTTATTTGCCATATTTAGCTCCCTCGGACTATTTTCTATTTCCAAACATGAAAAATGGATCAGTGGTAAAAGACTTACCAACAATGAGAAGATAGAGTCTGCTGCTAATGGCTATTTTAAGGAGTCTGAGAGTTCTTACCATAAACAGAGTTTAGAAGCTCTTGAATATCGCAGAAAAAAGTGTAGCGAACTGAAAGGCGATTACGTTCAATAATAAAGACAACTTTTCCTAACTTTTTTATATATTCTTTGTTAGGTCGGCCGGTTTTTGGACCTCTCGCCAATTTTGTAAACATTAGTCTTGATAGTTCATATTTGTCAGTCGTAAAGTAGAGACGTAGCAAATTTATTATGGAAAAATATTCACAAAACCAAAGTGTTTTAATCGTTAAAACATTTTATCAAAATCAATCATCGATTACTGTGACGATGAGAAAGTTACGTGAAATTTTTGGGAGAAACAACAACCCAACAAGACGCACTATTTTTTGTGTAGTGAATGATTTCGAAGAAACAGGGTCTGTAGCTGATAGAGCAAAGCATGGACCACAACGTTCTGCAAGATCGGCTGAAACCTTTACTGCTGCTCAAGAGAGTATTCAAAACAATCCATCAACCTGAATTCGACGCTGTGCTCAGGAGCTTGGTCTTCAAAGAACAATTTTGGCCACAATTTTGCACAAGGACTTGCATTTGTTTCCATTTAAGATTCAGTTGACACAAGAGTTTCTTCCACAGGGCCATTTACACCGCCGTGCATATGCCAATAGGATGTTATAGCTCGCCCACAACAACCCCGATTTTCAGGAAAAAATCATAATGAGTGACGAGACACATTTTCATTTGAATGGATATGTGAATAAACAGAATAGTCGGTTCTGGGCGATGGAAATACCTCAAATTATTCATCAGTCACCTTGGCATCCATTAAAAGTGGCAGTCTAGTGTGCAATTTGTTTAGGAGGAATCATTGGACCCTACTTCTTTGAAACTGAAAACGGCGTAACGGAAACTGTCAAGGGAGAGCGATATCGTGATATGATTGAAAACTTTTTAACGCCGCAACTGCATGATTTGGGCTTGATTAACATGTGGTATCAACAAGATGGTGCCACATCGCATACAGCCAGGATTACAATGAAATTACTGCGAGACCTCTTTTCACAACAAGTTATTTCGCCTGCTTTGACTGCTCCTGACTTCTTTTTGTGGGGATATCTGAAAAGCAATGTTTATGCAAACAAACCAGAAACGCTTGAGCAACCCAAACAAAATATTCTTGATGAAATTAATAAAATACTGCGTGAAATGTGTGACAATGTAATAAAAAATATGCACAAAACGGCTCGAATTTGTAAGGCTATTTGATATTGTATTCCATACATAATTGCTGACATTAAATAAAACATTTATCAATATAAGATCCAATTTTTTTCATTTAATCAAAAATTATAAGCAAACAAAGTAGTATACCTTCCCGATGGACACCCTGTATGTGATATCTGCATAAAACATACTTTAACCTGACATCTGCCGTCCCCATTCGAATTTCATTGTTTATACAATTAAATTAAAAATATAACTTTTGTTTAGGCAAAAATAATTAAAACTTCAACAAATGCATAACAAAAATTACAGTCAGGTAAACGACAACCACCCTCACTCAATGCCCTGTTATTTAAATATGGTTAGCTTATATTTGAACTTTTGTCTTAAGGCAGCGAGGGGATGGAAATATTTGTATGTTTTCATTCGAAGGAATGAATGTTTTTGTCATTTGACAAAGTCAAAAATGTAACACTCAGAGGAAAGCGTTTAAAGTACCAGGAATATTTTAACCAAATATGTTTCATGACTTTTCAAGTCGATTTAGCGATGTCCGTCAGGCTGGTTGGCTGATGGACACGATAATTTTCGTAAATCTTTATGAGCCACATAATGGTTTGCCAGATTATCATCGGGGATTGTAATGGGCTGTATCAGCCCACTCCTTCTGGTAATTCTCATTCAAATTGACCGATATTCCGAATTTAAATTTCCTGCTTGTAACTTCTCATCCACATGTTGCAACAACGTTACATTTTGTTCTTCGTTTTGGTTTACAAGGCTTGGGAGAATTTTCCGGTGCTTGCGTTTCGAATTTTTTGCATTCCAGTGACGGCATTTCTGTTTACGCGTCCATTACGATGAAAATGTGCTTCATCCGGAAACATTCTGTTTGTAAACACTGAATAGCGCTCAATAGTTCGGTCAAGCTCCTGATTGACTCCCTGTCGATTTATTTCTTGTTTCAATTAAATTTCTTAGGAGAACAGATCTTTGTGCAAAATGTGGTGTAATTTTCATTTATATATATTTGCCCGTTTCCGAAATTGATGAGACAGATCCGATGACCCAAACATACTAATTAACACCCTCTTTAAACCATTTTCGAATCAGAGGAATGCTTGGAGCATCACTTAGGTGGTAAAAGGCTCGAATACTGCAGAATTATATATGCGATAAAGTCATCTAATCAACGTTTTTTTTTAAATCATTGGATGCACAACGCGACATCTCGAGAAGCACTCCATAGGTACTGAAGTCCCAACAGCCAGGCTTTGAGATACCCTGTATTGCGGGGTAGAAAAGGCGCGGGCGGGGGAGCGCCTACATCGTTGTGTTGGCGGGCTCATGGAGTTTTAGTCGCTATGAATCACTTCGACGGGAAGCGTCGCGCATTTGCGAGAACTCTCGTTCATATATTGCTACTAGGCGACTATATTGTGCTGAATATGGACTACGGCGAATTAGTGAAGCTCCGAGTGCTAATTTAATTAAAATATGGGTAAAGCGTTTTGAAGAGACTGGTTCAACATTTCAACCACAAGCAAATGGTCGCCCAAGAACATCTAGGACCGAAGACAATGTTGAGAGAGTTATGGAGTCAGTACGAGGAAATCCACAAATGTCGACTCGCAAGAGATGGTTTGTCTTACAATTATCGCGACGAAGTTTGCAACGAATTTTAACATTGGATCTTAAACTGCATCCATATAAGCTGCAATTAACACAAGCATTTAAAGATTATTCATGCAAGGCTCGCATTTGCTAATAAAATGCTTAATCGATTTTCCAATTTTGACACTATCCTTTTTCTCTGACGGGGCTCATTTCCTTATGAATGGGTTCGTAAACCGTCAAAATTGTCATTACTGGAACAGTGAAAATCCCAAAATCAAACACCAGAAACCATTGCATAGTCCTAAAGTGACAGTATGGGCAACAATCTCTGGCAGAGGAATAATTGGTCCTTTTTTCTTCGAAAATGCGCGGGGCCAAAACGTCACGGTTAATACGGAACGCTATGTTGAGATGTTGGACGGATTTTTGGCTCCAGAAATTGAAAGTTCAAGAATAGTGAATTCCAGAACTTGGTTCCAATAAGATGGAGCTACCTGTCACACATCAAATGACTCCATGGCGGTGGTGAAGCAGATGTTCCCTGTTCGACTGATTTCGAAAAGAGGTGATATCCCATGGCTCCACGTAGTCCAGACTTGACGCCTCTTGACTTTTTTTGTGGGGATACCTCAAACACAAAGTCTACAGTAATAATTTAAGAAAAATCGTTCAGCTCAAGGAGAATATTCGTGGTGAAATGGCAGCCATTACACCAGTATTACTGGAGAAAGTTTTCAATAATTTTCGTTTGCGGTTAGAGGAGTGCCGTCGTAGAGAGGGTCACCATTTAGATGATGTTATTTTTAAAAAATAAACTCCATTTATTACCCTACAATGCCTTAGATTTATTTTAACCATACCTTTTGTATTTATTTTTTAATCTATTTTTTAAATATGCACGTTCTATTGCTCCACCCTGTAGTTTAGAGGACCTTGTACCAACCTGTAGCTAATCAAGTAAACATATCAGAAACACCTTCTTACCATATACTTTTTTTAGAATTTGTCAACAACCATGCCCACAAAACTATAGCGGTATTCAAAATAAATATGCCACCGCATATCGTTTTCAATTATTGAATAAATAGTAAAAAGGTTTTGCTTCTTAATCCGATTCTAGATCATTTTTTTTATCAGCAATCATTCTATTAGCAAAATAAATAATTAAGAATAATTAAGAATTAAGAACCAAAATCGCCGCTAATAGAAAAGCGATCTTGGAAGATCGAAAGAGTGAAATTGGAGGTCGACAATAAGTTCAAATATGAACATAAGTAGTACAATTTTGAGAAAAAATTTACTCAATCTGTGAAAAAAAAATGTTTCCTACTAGTCCACTTTTTGACCTCAGGCCAATCCTGAGCCGATTATGAACATGAGATATATTTTCCAAAATTCCACTTTTTTTGTTTAAGCTGAGCAACCTTTGTCGCTCTTTAAGCTGAGCCGACAGGCGAGCATGTTTAAGTTAGCGTAGATTTTTTCGATGTAATGAAATTCTATCTATGAAATGTAAAAGGTGGCGCATAAGTAACGTTAACGGCGACTATATTAAATGCTTTCTTGTGCATCATTTAGTTTTAACTCATGAAACAATTGCATTTTATACGGGAAAATATGTAACATATGTAAAATTCTTTGGAAAGACCGCCTAGACATCTCTAACTGCTGACAACGTCGCCTGGTAGAAGTTTCGGTGTTTTCCTTAATACTTGCTTGCACTCGAGCAATGGTCACTTAATTTCAAACTGCACGAGGTCTTCCAGCACGCTGAAGATCACAGACAGCCTCTTGTTTCCCAAAACGCTGAAGCATTTCGAACATGAAAGAAATTTCGATATGATCTGACTTTCGATATGATCTGACTTTGAACAGCTTTGTTTGTTTGTTCTGCGCTGAGCCTTTCCGGCATAAAATTCCAAGTTTTTTTTAGTTAATCCGATAAAGAGACGAAAAAAAAGACTTAAACAAAAAAATGTATTCACTGATCAAATCTTAGCGTTACTTATGCGCTACCATATGTATACATATGTGCAGAAGTTCGAAGTGTTGCAAACTTCACGCTGCTATAGCAATCAAACAACTAATGACAGCGTGCTCACTTTTTAACAAGCGTCAGGTTGCTATTTTGTTTGTAAGCCTAGCAAAGCACATCGTTTTACATCTCTGTTAAATAATCTTGTCATAATATAATTCAAACGAAACGGTATTCAAAGTAATCTGCAACAAATCACAATTCAATTGGCGAAATATTTGAATGTGTCTGCCCATAGCATGGGACGCATATAAAAAAATAAACTACGATTGAAGCCCTACAAAATACAGGAAATGGAAGATTAAACTCAAAAGGCAGGTCGCCTAGGAGAGCAAAGATTTAAAATAACTTGGACGTTGGAGGCAGGCTTGAATATTTGGTCTTCACTGTTGAAAAAATTAAAAAAAAAAAAAAAAAAAAAATGTTAAACAAAGAAATCAATCATGCATGTTTAGATTGTAAATCAAAAGACAATCTAGACTAACAAATTGTTCTGAGAAATCAAGCCCTTGCATCGGTGAAGATTTTGAGTAAACAGGGCTAAAAGGTAAATCAACTAATCTACCATAAAAACAAATATAAATGATGCTTCATTAGCTTGAGCACGTGAACAAATTCGGTAGAAACCAGTAGACGTTTCAATAAAACTCGGCACTGCCGCTTAAAGCCCATCATTATAAGAAAAATTTCCCATTTTCCTTCCTTAACAATGGCCACTATGTTCCTCGAACTTAAACCCAATAGATTTTTTCATATAGTCCATTCTGGTGACTAGTCTCTACGCCGAAACTTGAATTCCATGCCATTATCCGATCTAACGATGGCTACATCGAACAATAACATAACTGTTTTTTAATTTAAAATTTTTTAAAATAAATGAAACAAAAAAAAAAACAAAAAACAAAATTGAAAAGATTACATTTTTATTGATAACACTTCAAGCGCCGACCCCTGTACTTTATGGTGTCTCAGAAGAGAATTTTACCTTCGTATGATGGTTGTATGGCCGACCAAGGAACAATTTTTAGTACAGACGACTATATTCGCAGAAGTTTTCCTATGTCTCATCATCAGATGCAATGGAATTTGTCTTTTATGATAGTGGCATAAGAGTATGCAAACAAGACTATATGCCTGACTATTTCCATATAATTTGGGTGGGCATCTAAGTAAGTCGACATATTTTTACCTAGCCCCAGCAAAATTCTCTGTTGCAAATAATTTATTAAAGAACTACTTATATTGTCCGAAAACATGTCCATTTTTCCGATCTATCATCGATTAATTTTATTTGAGATTGCCCCAAACCCAGCAACTTCTTTTCCGCAAAACTGTAGCATGAACCTATTCTTCGAATTATGTCTGATTTATATATAATCTTAAACAACATTAGGTGCGCAACTAAATTCCCGCTGTTTGCCAATAGATGGCGCCAGCTGTAAGTGCTAGTCGATTTTACCATAACCTAAACGTCATGAGCCAAGTTTAGGCATATGGTAAACATACCGTCTCGACACAATAGTGATTTTCTTCTGACGTCATATTCTTTTGGCGATGTAAATATGTATGATTTTGTGCCAAATAATCATTATATGCGGGAAATATCGCTTTTCTTCTTTCAATCGAAGAAAACAGCGGCTGAAACTCATGAAAAGCTTCAAACGTTTACGGAGATGCTGCTTTAAGTGAAAAAATGTGTCGAGATTGCTTCCGTCGTTTTAAAGACGGCGATTTTGATGTTGACGACCGTTCGCGTGAAGGAAGACGAATAACCTTCGAAGACGCTGAATTGACTGCATTGCTTGTTGCAGATCCATGTCAAACGCAGATAGAGCTTGTTTCAGTAGTAGGAGTTACCCGCCAAGCCATTTCCAAGCGATTGCATGCATTGGGAATGATCCAAAAGCAAAGAACTTGGGTTTCTTATGAGTTGAAGCCAAGGGACGTTGCGCGTCGTTTTTTTGCCTGTGAACAACTGCTTCAGCAGCAAGAAAGGAAGGGTTTTCTTCATCGTGTTGTTACGGATGATGAAAATTTGATTCGTTACAGCAATTTGAAGAAAAGAAAGTCATAGGGCCCGCCCGGTCATGTTTCTACGTCGTCGCCTCGGCCGAATATTTGCACTGCGAAGGTTATGCTCTGTATTTGGTGGGACCAGGTCGGTGTTATTTATTACGAGCTGTTGAAACCAAGCGAAACCACCACTAGGAATTGATGTTGACTTCAATTAATGCTATTGAGACGATCTCTACGCAAGAAAGGCCCACAATACGCGGAGAAGCACGAAAAAGTGATTCGTCAGCATGACAACAATCGGCCTCACGTGGTCAAGCCCGTTGAAACTTACCTAGAATCGTTTAAGTGGACAACTGTACCCCATCCGCCGTATTCTCCGGATATTGCGCGTATAATTATCATTTGTTGCGTTCGATGGCTCACGGTCTGACTGACCAGCAGTTCCATTCGTGTGACGACATCTAGGAATGGCTAGATTCGTAGATAACCTCAAAAGATGAACAGTTTTACCGTGACGGAATTCGACAAAGTAGTAGCTAGCGATGAGCAATACTTTGTGAACATATTTTGCAAACATGTTTTTATAATAAAGTTGCGTTTTTATAAAAACTTAGTTACGTACCTTATAGGTCATAGAACTGTGTCTATACTAATATTTCAAAATAAAAATCATCTATCCAATATAGTCCACCACTATAGGGTACAAGTTAATACGCACTAAAAGTGTTACGGATATTGTCTTTGAAATCGACTACTCAATGTCGTCGTTTGACTCATATCTTAAAGACAGAAGAAATTCTGAGGAACGTATTTAAGATGGACGAATATCCAATTTTCTTTCGTCACATCGAAATCATGGTTTTTAATTCAGTATCTCTAGTTTATGAAGCTAATTATTTTAGGCATTTTTCCTAATGCTTCTATAATCACTCGAGGATTTTCCTCACCCCAAATGCACCAATTCTGTCTATTGGCAAAGCCATCAAGATGGAAATGGGCTCCGTCACTGAAGATGATTTTGTCGGCAAAATCAGCATTTTCATGTTGTCCCTCCAGTACCCAATTAACGAACTCACTTCGCTGTCCATGGTCAGCTGGCGAGTTTGAGCGACATCATCACGTACACCTGCGACATTTTCGGTCGATCGACCTGGTAGAA
>JAHXMU010000097.1:1324743-1439849 GCA_019455685.1 Philornis downsi
ATCATCACGTACACCTGCGACATTTTCGGTCGATCGACCTGGTAGAAGGCGCGTTGTTGTCTTTACATCACTAACAGACCCAGTTTTGGCAAATTTATCCATTAATCTCTTTACAATTAACTCTTTTGGATCATTATTGTGACCCCAAATTGATCGCAATTTGCGAACTGTAGCCGCAAAACTTTCACCATTTTGGTAAAACAATTTCACAATGTGAATACGTTGTTCATACGTGTAACGCTTCATTTTTACTAACCTTGTACCTTCTACTAGCAAACAATAACAATTTTTCAAATGTCAAACAATAACACTTCGAATGGCGTCAAATTTAAATCTTGCGTTCTTGTTGGGACACCTTTTAAATGGTACTCAAATGTTGGAGGGAACGGCGCTCATGTTTTTTTTTTTTTTCGAAACTTAGTGCACCTTCATTGAATCGTTTGTAAACAGGTTTTCATAATAAAATTGCATTTATATAAAAACAATAGCGAGAACTTAGTTGCGCACCCAATAGAATATATTTTTTTGTATTGGTTTCCTTTTTTCTATAAATATCTCTTTGGCACAAAATGAGAAATATATGTAGAAAATATATTTCACACAACAAGTTCTGGAAATAGCTTCAATGCACTGATTACACGGGAGATCTAATAGAACCGTTACACATTAACATTGAATCTATACTATAATTAATGTTATTGAATACGATTGCAAAAGGTATAAATTGCATATTTCCAATATTTGCAAATGAAAAACTCATTTTTGACAAGCTGTAGATTTCAAGCAATTTATGGAAGGAAATCAAAACATCATTCGATGAATATTTCATTGTCCTAAAAAACACGTTAACATAAAATCAAATCAATAATGATGTTCATGTTCATTTCAGATTCCACTCTATATGTGCAAATTGCATAAATATATAAGTAAATAAAAAATATTAAACAAATATTTATAAAAATGATAACTACTTGTTTAAGGTAAATAATAGTTGTATCCTTAACTTGTGCGATGGCCGAAAGTAGCCATATAAATACAAAAAAGTACAAATTCTAGACAAAGAGGACAAAGGGAGCAAATGATATATCATCAAAAGGTTACGAATACAACAAAAGAGAAAGAAAACGATGAATTTGAAAGAAGACTCCGACAAAATTAATGCAAACTGCAACCCTGTAGTTAAAAATAAAATGAGTTGTGATAGTAGATAAAAGGTGTTATAATTTAATGTATATTGTGATTTTTTAAGATTTTAGTTTTTCAGGTTGGCAGCACTGGTTGGTAACGGCGTCCAAACGTCATCTGTCAAAGTGAAAAGTGTGCAGTATACTCTGCCATTTCATCATGGAATAACGAATGACCTACCACAACGTCTAATTTTTCCCCCTACAAAAGCTCAATGAAAATCCGCTGTTTTATCGAAAAATTGTGTTCAGCGATGAGGCTCATTTCTGGCTGAACGGATACGTACACAAGCAAAATGGAGTGATGAACAGCCACACATGCCATACATGAATTACAGACGCATCCCGAAAAAACGATAGTCTGGTGTGGTTTATGGGCTGGTTCATTTTTCTTCAAAGACGACCGTGGATGAAACATTACCGTCAACGGCGAACGATTTCGAGCCATGATACGCGATTTTTTTTGCCCCAATTGACTGAGTTGAACTTGGTTGACATGTGGTTTCTTCAGAACTGTGCAACATGCCACACTCGTCGTTAAAAAAAGGGTGTGTTTAGGGATGAATTTGGTGAACAGCTTATCTCCCGATTTGGCCCTGTGAGTTGGCCCCCAAGATTTTGCGATTTAACTCTTCTTGACTATCTCTTGTGGGGTTATGTCAAGTCGTTAGTCTATGTGGATAAGCCGAATACTATCGAAGCCTTTCAGAATAACTTAACACGCGTTATTCGTGGAAAAAAGGCCGAAATGCTCGAAAAAGTGACGAAAAATTGGACCTTTCGAATGGACATTTTGAGACGAAGCTGCTGAGTATGCTGAGTATGATGAATTTGAGTGTTTTATTTGATTTTTAAATAAACTGCGATTAAAAAATCACCCTATGCTGGTTCTGTAACGTTCAAAATTCGTGTTATTATGATTTAACCTATGTGAACACTAAATAGTCTTATCAATGTAAGTTATATCGAAGTGTTGTTAGAAGAGAAAAATTTAATTGTTTTTTTTTTTATTTAAAAAGACGAATTCCCTAATGAAGTCAACAAACAATTGATGAAACATTGGGGCAATATAATAAAAAATCAAGCTTTTATTTAAATACATTTAAAAAATTATCGCGTGGAAAATATATTATTCCGCCACTAAATGAGGGTGTCATAGATTCATTTGAATGAATTCTCCCTTCTTCACACAAAACTAGTACGCTTTCATTTGGTACAGGGGTCCTCCAACTCCTAAACAGTATTTTCCTAATGTAGTAACACAGCAAAATGGGAAATGTTTTCAGAATTGAGTGAATTGATTCAGCTTTCTTTCTCCTTTTTTCTTTCATGCCTCTGTTCAAGACTGTTATAAATAGAACTAACATCAAATGTAATTTTATGATTGGATTTCCTCAATAATATTATATGGTGGATTTTTTGCAGAATGTTTTAGTTTTTTGCCTCTAATTCTTCGGTGCCCATTTTTCTTTTTGAATAAATAAGAAAAAAAACGATTTAAAATGGGCGGTTTGATCATTTCTAACGTTGTACACAAATTATACCCTTTCAATTGCATTAGTCGTTGGCGAAGGCAACAAATCGATATCTCTATTGTCAACGATTCCTTTACTTATTTTTCCAATCTGTATAGGACACTTTTACTGTGACAGGTGGGTGGAATACGAGCAAAGGAGGATTAAGAGATTGGGTGCTTTTATTTTTGTCTTAGTATTAGTGAAAACGTAATGATGCTCCACATGAGAGAACAAATAAGAATTTGTCTAAGGTCGATTTGTCCTGTGACCTGTCGTCTGCTAGGAGATGCAAACATATTTGTTTTTCACTTGGACCATACTTGTCTACAGACGATTTTGTTTTGTTGCTGCATTTGCAAAACGTTTCTTGTATAGCTGACATAGGTTGAGGATATGCCCACTTTGTTATTTCGTTTACCACAAATAGAAATATTTATTTTCTAGCCAATAAAATATATACCTATATAATATAAATACTCTCAATAACCGTCAAAATTTATGTTGGGAAAGCGCATACGAGTACATATTCGAACACACATTAAGATTGAAAAGAATTGAACAGAGTTCTTAAAAGCTACCGGGTTATTCATTTTTATCGGTTTCAAAAGTAAAGTTAAATAAAACACACATAAAGCTGTGATTTAGATGGAACTTTTATTTCATTACAATGGAGCTTGCCATTATATACGAAATACAATGCCATTTAAATGACCGCCGCTGGATTGGTTACAGCAGTGGGTCCTTTCCGGGTAGTTTTCGACTACTTTTTCGCACATCTCGTGCGGTATCTCGGCTATAACTGGAAGAATGTTGGTTTTCAAATGCTTCCGCGTAAACACAATGTTTGTCGTAGATCCACAAATAAAGTCTAACGGCGTCTAATCGCATGATATTGGTGGCAAATTGACGTCGCTAAAACGTGAAATTACGCTTTCTGGTAACTTCTCATGCAATAAAGCCAAAATCGGTTGTGTTGCGTGGCTTGTGGCACCGTCTCGTTGAAACCACATATCGTCCACCTTATAATCTTCAATTCCAGGTCAAAAAAAGTCGGTTATCAAATGGCCATAGAACTCTGAATTGAAATTCGGATTATCCGCCCCCACTTTCACTAACAGAAGCAATATTTTCGGCACGGAGTATGTTGCGATGGTGCACGAGCCTGACCACATCTGTAACGCTTTCAGTCTCTTCAATTCCTTGCACAGTAGGTCGATTATGACGACCATAATCACCTCGTAAAGGGCGAAAAGTGTCCTCGTTTAAATCATAACTTTTGTAGTAAGTTTTAAATATTTTTACTCGTTCTTCGGTTATTAAACGATCAATATTCGTAAATAGCAAACCCTTCACTAAATAAATAATACTTCAGATGACAGGTATTTTGCAGTTTTGAAACCACTAAATGGATAACTTTGTACAATCATAGAACAGTGTCTTTGTAAACACTGTAGTAGAAAATGTCTTCCTATACAATCTTTTATCGTCCTTAAAATCAATGCGCATCACTCTCTCCGGATGCAATGGCTTTTCCACAATCACTTCTGGGTTCTTCGAGCCCCATGTCTGACAATTTTGCATGTTGACATAACCACCGTGTGAGAAATGAGTTTTATCGCTGAAAAAAATGTTGTCCGACAAAAAGCCCACGTTTGAATCACCATTTTTGTAGTAAGTTTTAATTATTTTTACGCTTTCTTCGGTTGTTAAATGCTCCATATTCGTAAATGCCAAACCTTTTGCTAAATAAATAATACTAAACATATTCTGTAAGAAAGGTACTGGGAATTGACCATTTAAAAAGCTCGATTAAACCGATTGCTAAAATTCTTGTTATCACTATTTTGGCACAACAGTCCTCTAATTAAATACGCTTGCAGTGCTAGAAGTTTTCAGTTCTTTTCAAGTGTGTTTTGCAATCTGTACATGGGATAATGATGTCAAACATAGAAATAGTTTCAAATTTCTTATTGAAAATGGAATTTCATGTACTAAAATCACTCTGGTCGGCCATAAACATCGTCAAATGATGTTAACATCAATAAATGAAATGAAATGGAACCTGAAACTCATGATTTATATTTGAGAGCAACAATCATAGAACTTTGTGTGATTCTAGTTGGCTGTTTGGGTCTTAAACGCGTTGCCGCTCAATTAGCCCTGAAACACTAAAATTTCTTCAAACATTCAATCGTATAGTGGTTACTGAAGACACGCTGATAAAACACATTATAACTGGTGATGATTCACGGATTTACAGGTTCGATATGCAATTCAGTCAACAAGCTTCGGAATAACGCCTTCCAAATAAGCCAAAACCATAAAAGAATTACATCAAATTCAATCAAAAGTGAAGGCAATGTTGATTCAAAGAAAATTATTAAACAAACACCGTATTTACCTGATTCGATCCCAGCCAGCTTCTTCCTCTTTCCAAAGCTTCAATTACCACTCCGGGACACATACTTTCAGTCGATAAAAGACCTAAACGAGAATTCGCAGTAGGAATTAAAATCTATTCCCGATAAAGCGGTTGAAGTCTATTATTTCGAAAATGACCTAGTTTGAAGACGATATAATAAGTTTGAATAAACAATAAATATTAAGTTTTTTTTTGTTGACCTATCGTTTTAAACTATCACACGGAATGAATGGCTTGATTGGTCGATTTGAAATCTCAAGCCGATGTTTAAAGTCTTCAAAATATATAAACAAAATATATAAACTTTTTAAATTATCGTGGGGAATGAATAGTTCAAGTGGTCGATTTGAATTCTTAAATCGGCATATAAAGTCGTTATCAAAATTAAATGCGTGTAAGCTTAATGAATTTAAGAAGCTTTCTCGTTTGCCATTCATGGTATGCAACAGAAATTTATTTTTTTCCTTCATTCTTTAAACATGGATATACAGGGTGGCGCAATAGAACGTGCATATTTAAAAAATAGATTAAAAAACAAATACAAAAGGTATGGTTAAAATAAATCTAAGGCATTGTAGAGTAATAAATGGAGTTTAGTTTTTAAAAATAACATCATCTAAATGGTGACCCTCTCTACGACGGCACTTCTCTAACCGCAAACGAAAATTATTGAAAACTTTCTTCAGTAATATCGGTGTAATGGCTGCCATTTCACCACGGATATTCTCCTTGAGCTGAACGATGTTTCTTGGATTATTACTGTAGACTTTGTGTTTGAGGTATCCTTACAAAAAAGTCAAGAGGCGTCAAGTCTGGACTGCGTTGGGGCCATGGGATATCACCTCTTTTCGAAATCAGTCTGCCAGGGAACATCTGCTTCACCACCGCCATGGAGCCATTTGATGTGTGACAGGTAGCTCCATCTTGTTGGAACCAAGTTCTAGAATTCACTATTCTTGAACTTTCAATTTCTGGAGCCAAAAATCCGTCCAACATCTCCGTATTAAAACGTCACGGTTTGGCCTCGCGCATTTTCGAAGAAAAAAGGAGCAATTATTCCTCTGCCAGAGATTGCTGCCCATACTGTCACTTTAGGACTCTGCAATGGTTTCTGGTGATTGATTTTGGGATTTTTACTGTGTTCACTGTTTCACAGTAACGACAATTTTGACGGTTTACGAACCCATTCATAAGGAAATGAGCCTCGTCAGAGAAAAGGATATTGTCAAAATTGGAAAATCGATTAAGCATTTCATTAGCAAATGCGAGCCTTGCTATGAAGTCAGACTCTTTCAATTCTTGTGTTAATTGCAGCTTATATGGATGCAGTTTAAGATCCAATGTTAAAATTCGTTGCAAACTTCGTCGCGATAATTGTAAGACAGACGATCTTTTGCGGGTCGACATTTGTGAATTTCCTCGTACTGACTCCATAACTCTCTCAACATTGTCTTCGGTCCTAGATGTTCTTGGGCGACCATTTGCTTGTGGTTTAAATGTTGAACCGGTCTCTTCAAAACGCTTTACTTATATTTTAATTAAATTATCACTCGGAGCTTCACTAATTCGCCGTAGTCCATATTCAGCACAATATAGTCGCCTAATAGGCGCAAAATGCGCGACGCTTCCCGTCGAAGTGATTCATAGCGACTAAAACTCCATGAGCCCACCAACCCAACGATGTAGGCGCCCCCCGCCCGCGCCTTTTCTACCCCGCAAAAAAAGATGATGCAATATGCACGTTCTATTGCGCCACACTGTAGTTCATTTTGGACCTTTCCCCTTACTGTACTTTAGCAAAGCAAAGGAAAACTTTACTAGCTAATCATACAACAGTGAGAGTTGTTAGGTTTAATATAGTTCCCTAAAACTCTAACTATGTGAAGTAAACCCTCTTTGTTCGACCCCTGCACGTACATCATACATCTGTTGAATTGAAAACATGAATTTTCTACTTCAAGCGATTGCTTTGTGCTTTGATTTTTATCAAAATGAACGGGGTACTGCAATCGTTCGCAATCAAATAGAATGCTGGTTGAGATCATACAAATGAATGGAATGAAGACATCAAAGGACAAACGCTTTCATTGCTTATGAATAATTGCCACTTAGACACAGGGAGGCAACAAGGTTATCAATGAATATGTCTATGATGATAATTAGGATTTGAAATGCATGTTCCAAGCCCCAAAACAACATGGGGTGTATGTTAGGCAAAATTTGCTCTTTCGCGAGGATATCGTACTTTTGGCTACATGCTGGTGCAAAGGAGAGACAAAACATATTGTTCACACAAGCCAATCACGCTTTCCAACTGATGTTGGAATTCTTTTTATGACGGAAAGGAAACAAAATTGTTATTTCTTGTTCTCTTTCATTGTCTAAAGGCGCATGCAGTGTTTATAATGTGTTTTACGCACATGCACATTGTAAGATTTGAATGACTTAAGTAGTGAAAATTAAAATTTGTATGCCTTCAACCTGAAGGAATGAAGCTATATATCATTTTATACTGCCAATAATGTAACCTCAAGTCTAAAGCAACAATCATCTTTTGAGTAAATGTTGTTTAGGAATTTCTAAATCGATTGGGTGATGTCCGTCTGTTCATGAATAAGGTATACTTTCCCCGGTATAACAAAACCGAATATTCTCTTTGTACAATGTTAATAAGAACAGGAAATTTTATCTCAATATTACAAGAATATTATTAAAATATACTTAGCAAGTTTTTTTCTCTTGACTGTTCAGAAAAGAAGCGACTGTTTTGAAATTACTAAAATTTCACTAAGCTACAAATGTCGCTGATTTGAGTGAAGTTTATCTCCTTATACAGGGTGGGCCATATGAGTGTTGGCGATTTAATTCTTCAATTTTTCGGTAACGCGGGGTGGCGGGGGGATATGTTGTTCGCTGCGCCGCTTCCTGGAAATTTAGTCACCATGGAGCCGTACACGGGAGTGCAGCGTGCATTTTGTGTCCGAGCGTATTACGAAAACAATAAATCAGTGATTACTGCACGACGTTTGAATCGGCATGAACACGGTTTACACGATTTAAGTGAAGTTCCAAGCGCCAATGTGATACGAAAATGGATCAGAATGTTCGAAACAACCGGCTCAACAGTACCAATTACGGTTCGTGGTCGCCCAGTTTCTGCAAGATCAGCCGACATTGTGGAGCGTGTTAGTGTTTCAGTTCACGACGGTTAGAGCGAACAATTATTGCAACATGCTAGCAGACTTTTTGGTATCAGCTTTGCAAGAACTTCAAGGCAATACCTCGAGGATGTGGTTTCAACAGGATGGGGCCATATGTCATACGGCTAGGGTATCCACAGAGCTGCTGAAAAATGTTTTTCCTGGAAAACTCATTTCGAAAAGGGGGGATATTGAATGGCCCCCACGTAGCCCCGATCTCTCTCCATGCGATTATTTTCTATGGGGCTACCTGAAATCGGTAGTCTACGAGAATAATCCGACCAATTTAGAGCAGTTGAAGAGGAACATTATTCAAGAAAGTAACAAAATACCAAGAACAACTTTTCAACGAGTTTTCCAAAATTTGCGACTTCGGTTCCAAGAGTGTCAAGCAGCCGAGGGAAGCCATTTGGACAACATTATTTTAAGTCTTAATTCCCATGCTTCTACTTTTTAAAAATACAAATATATTTTTTTTATGTTACGTAGTTTTTTTTTTTAATTGAATATTTAAACCGCCAACACCCTTATGGCCCACCCTGTATATACCAGGTGTGTTCAAGCAATAAGTTGAATTTTCATTTTTCTCAAAAAATATTTATTTATTCATCAATTTCTATTTTATCTTCTTCAAAGTAGTCCCTCTCATGTATAATACACTTGTGCCAGCATTTTTTTCTAATCCTCCAAGCAGTTCTGATATACACTTTTTGATATGTCCTTGAGGTCTCTCAGCGATTTGGTTTTTATCTCCTCAATCGTCGCAAAACGCCGTCCTTTCATGGGTCTCTTCAATCTTGGGAACAGGAAAAAGTCGCAGTGAGCCAAATCTGGGACAATCATTTGATGCATTTAAAGCTATCTATTGAAAGATAATTGATACTCCTACGACAACACTATATGTGCAGAGGTGGTGATAGATTGATAGAGATGATTGATATGCTAGCAAGGGGAGTAGCGGGGAATCCTCTAATCAATTTGATACCTCTCTCGTTGTAGTTGTGGAATGTAAATGTTGGACTGTATTGCGAATTATCCAATAGCGATGATCTTTAGGGGGACGAATTTCACAGTTGGTTTCTACCAGAGAACTGAAAATTGGAACTTGTAATTTGGATCATATAATTCCACAGTCATGTGAAATTATATGTAATCAAATTGATATTGCACAAATTACAAGTGGCGATAAGTAAAGGATGAGATTTAGAATTAGTGCAAATTCAAAGGAGATTTATTGAGGCAACGAGTTGTGCTTACCAGTTGATATCTGATTTGTAAGTGATTTTTTCTTATTACAAAACTTTCGACAACAGTTAAATTTATATGTTAACATTCAGAATTCAGTTACATTTAGTACACATATTTTCACTCAATAGAGTTATGTAACACTTCAGGAGCAAAAAATTTGAGTTCATTCACAATAATATTCTTATAAAAGTACATTTTAATGTACAAAAAAAAAAGGTTGATTTTAATATAAAATTCAATGGTAAATTCAAATATGTATATAATCTTAAAATTATGGCTAAAATGTTAAAGTTTAGACACTATATAAGGCCAACATACTAACTTCACATAAAATTGACAATTCGTTTGCCTCTGGTATACGTAAAACAATATTTTCTCAAAATGTACCATAGGTTGAACTTCTATTTTATGAAACAAACAAGCTATGAATTTGACCAGACTTAACTAAAGCAATTTTCTATAAAACTCACACAATCAATAAATAAATGAATAACCAGTAAGCAAATTCGGAAAAATTATATTACATACAATAATCTTTCCTATTAGCCAAATTAGCCAATAAATGAATGAGTTTTCCCTTTCACATAACCTGGTCAGGAATAAAATTTGTTATATTCGAATCCCTGAATAGAAAGTGAAATTTTCTAGTTTCATAAAGTTATGCGAACTCAACATGTTTACGAACTCATTCATAATTTAAATCTAACAGTACTAATTCATTTTTCTAACATCGACATCAAATTACTTGTTGTTTTTCTACTCGCTTCACATAAAGGATAATAAACAAACTTAATTGCAATAATTTGAATTGCCGACGGACATATGGATAAATTATAAAATATGTGAAAATTATAAAACCTAGAAATTTGGGGGAGGAATGCATTCCATATGGCCATTTGGCAATACTGCATATGTATTTCGTTATACTTTCCATTTTTACACACACCTACGAATATATCATAACCCCAATGGTTATATATGTATATTTGCGTATTTGCAAGCAGCATTTTATAACCTTTTCAGTATTTAATGATATTTTTCATTAGATAGTTTCGCGTGAATTTGTGTGTGGCGGATATGAAAAAGTACTACAACTATTAAAAAAGATCCGAGCGCATTAATATAGCAACGCTATGCTCAGGGACCCTCCAAAGCTTAAGTGTTTAAGTCAGAGTAGCAACATTTATATTGTAGTACGAGCATACACATTTTACGCAAACCTTATGTTTGTTCATACTTATGCCACGAAGGAATGTTTATAACACATTCGTAAATACAAAAGATTACACTAGCCAACAAGGTTTTGGACTGGTGCAACCAAATGTCTTTCCTAGTGTAATTTGGTGGACTAAATTCGAATCTTTAATTGGTTTTTCTCTATCACGTCTTGTCACGTTTACGAGATACAAAAAAAATGGTTTTATTCGTTTTATTGGCCCAACAAGAACGCAAGATTTAAATGACTGATGCAGCAACTGAATTTTTTTTTTTTTTTTTTTTTTTGGCTGTATGGCATGTGGCGCCGTCTTGTTGAAACCACATGCCCTCCACATTCATTTCTTCAATTCTAGCACGAAAAAACTGGTTATCATTTCACAATACCGAGCACCATTGACTGTTTGCGCTTGACATGCCTCATTTTCATAAAAAGAAGGTCCAATGTTTCCTCCAGCCCAAAATCCACACCACACAGTGGTACGTTGAAGATGCATTTGCTCCTCGTCAATAACTCGAGGATTTTCCTCACCCCAAATGCAACAATTCTGCCTATTGACGAAGCCATCAAGATGGAAATGGGCCTCGTCACTGAAGATGATTTTATCGGCAAAATCAACATTTTCATGTTGTCTCTCCAATACCCAATTAACGAACTCTCTTCGCTGTCCATGTTCAGCTGGCTTCAGTTCCTGAGTCAATTGAACTTTGTATGGATGAAAATGCAAATCTTTCGTCAAAATTCGCGGCATAGTGGATTTGGAGGCACCAATTTGCTGAGCTCTGTATCGAATTGAGGTGGATGGAGTTTGAGCGACATCATCACGTACAGCTGCGACATTTTCGGTCGATCGCCTTGGTCGAAAGCGCGTTGTTATCTTTACATCACCCACAGACCCAGTTTTGGCAAATTTATCCATTAATTTCTTTACAGTTGACACTTTTGGAGCATTATTGTGAGCCCAAATTGATCGCAATTTGCGAACTGTAGCCGCAAAACTTTCACCATTTTGGTAAAACAATTTCACAACGAGAATGCGTTGTTCATTCGTGTAGCGCTCCATTTTTACTAACCTCGTACCTTCTACTAGCAAACAATAACAATTGTTCAAATGTCAAACAATGACACTTCGAATAGCGCCAAATTTAAATCTTGCGTTCTTGTTGGTACACCCTTTATATGTGAAATCATTAGTTTATTTAAAAATCAATGAATTTTCAAAAGTGAATGGCATTATTTGAACGTCGTTTGTATTTTGTTGGTTCGGTTTCACGTACTAGAGTCCAGCAATAGTCTTTCAGCATGCTTTTATCCCAAAAATCCTTGAAAATTTCTTTCAATTTTCATTAAAACTTCGTGAGCAAGCTCCCTTTGTTCGTAGCTCGCCGCACCTAGGTTTTGTGGAAAAAAATCTAAATGCGGATGAAGAAAATGCATTTTAAGGGACATTCGTGCACCTAATACGTGATAATTTTCCATTATTTTAGCAACAATTTTTGTGCAGTTTTCACTCTTATTGCTTCCAAGAAAACTGTTCACGTTGCTCTTGAAAGATTTCCAGGCTGCATATTGCTTCTCCAATAAACGTTATGAAAAATTGTCATCATTCAATAGCTTCCTGATCCGAGGGCCAACAAATATGCCTTCTTTGATTTTAGCATATGAAATTTTAGGAAAAACAGCTAACAAATGTTTAAAAGCTGTGCCATTTTTGTCCACAGCCTTGACAAAGTTTTTTGAAAAACCGAAATTTTATGCGCAGCAGCGGAAGAAGAACATCATTTGGATCAATTAATGGTTTATTTGAAATGTTTTGTTTTCCTAGAAGAATACTCAGTTCTTTTTGGCCACTCTGATCTGACGTAATGATGACATGTAGCTTGACTTTCCCACAGACCAAGGAAACAACAATATTTTGTGAAACCTCCCTGCATACCAGACAACAAACCAATGATCTGAAACAGATTAATTCACAGTTATTTACGATGGTCTATACTATTTATACAAAGAAATGTAAATCACACACCTTAAGGTCACCACAGACCTTCCATTTATTATCGTTGTATTTGAGTAATGCCAAAATTTCAGTCATTGATTGATAATTTTGCTTTGTATTAACGGCCTGAGCAGTTGGTATGGATGGTTTTTTATTCCCATTATGTAAAAGAAAAGCCTTTAAACTATACTTAAAGCCATTAATGAATAATATCCATTCAGTTTTGTTATATGGCTGGTTCATATTTTGAAATAAACCATAAACATCAATACTGTATAAAATATGGGGCTCCTTTTCAAAATATGCAGCCAATTCCAAGCTTCTATCTTTATAGATTGTTACTTTTGTTCCAACTGCACGATCCATTGCTGCGTGTAATTCTGTATTTTGCTTCGTTAAATGTAGATTCCGAATTAGATCATTCAGCTCAGCTTGAGTCGCTGAATGGCGTTTATCATCAGCCTGATTCAAACTACCGCTGCTGGTGAAAGATGTTTCGGACCCACTGCTCGTAGCACTGGGAATGGCTGGTGATGGATCGTTTAGTGGACGTTGAACTGGTTTGGAAACCGATGGGTCATTCGCGTAAGTAATATTTTTTCGACTTTTCATATTGAATCCAGCAACTTTTGTTAAACAGAAATAGCAATCGGTTTGGTGATTACTTGACTCTCTCCAAAGGAATTGAAAAATTGAAATAGATTCTCTTGTCATTCGAGCACTTGTATAAAACAGTTCTGCAACTATAGCAAAACTTTGTCGGTGTTTACGGTTTGTTTAAATTTCTGACATCAAAACCAAAATAATGTAAATATGCATGTTTTAACGATTCTGATATTGTATATCTTTTCTTTCTAACCAAATTCAAAATTCAAGCTATTTTTGCTTTGCGTGTGGTGAATACGCAAAGCAAAAATAGGTTGAATCAGTAACACACGATCTCACTGGTATCCTTTAACGCTACTATTATGAAGATTTTAAATGAATGTGGGCTTCAGAATGTGAATGTGGGCTTAATAATAGACTCTGTCAAACAGTGCTAACATGCGATGCAAAAATGAACAAGACGTGATAGACAATTTTTATGCCAGACTCAAATTTAGCGCACCCAGATTAGTTAAAAAAATATGTTTCGCTTCTGCAGTCAATTTTTTTTTTCCAAATTTGTAGAGCAGTGTTATTAAATGCAAGCGTATTTTTTATGATTTCTCATAATATTGTTTTACAACCATGCCATGAGACATTTGATTATGTCTCTGTTACGAAAGGTTAAATCATAAAAGATTTAAGTTAATAGTCTTTATATTAACAAAAACGACGGGTCGATATGTCCCATTGAGATATTCAGGCTAATATTTTAAGTTACATTAATATTAATATAGCTATTATTACCATGGGAAAAGTTGAGAAAAGCAATAGCAAGGAATTATGTTATGTCAAAGCTATATTTGATGTAGAAATTTTTACATCATCAAGCAAACATTAGGAAGAATGACCAAAATAATTAGCTTCATAGACTAGAGACAATGAATTAAAAATCATGATTTGGATATGGAGAAAGAAATTTGAATACCTTAAATATATAACTCAGAATTTCTTCTGTTTTTAGGATATGAGACATTCAGTAATTGATTTCGAATACAATACACATAACATTCTTAATGTAGATTAACCTGTATCCCGTAATTGTAGGCCATATTGGGCAAATGGTTTTTATTTTTAAATACTACCACAGACATCCATCTATGATCTAGGAAAATTCGACCCAAAATACGCTAACAACTGTTCAGTATATACAAATCTCATTTGTAACAACAAACTGCATAAGAATTTCATCCACTGTAAACTTCTAAATAAATATATATTGAGATCAAACCAGACCCATAATATGATTGCTGTGATTTTCTTCTATGCAACTAAATTAGTTTCCTGAGGTTTGGTTACTTTAAAAAATTTACCAAACGTTTAGCGTTTGTCAAAGTACAGAACGAGAATAAAAACGAAGCGCATTGTCACACCATTTTTGGTAACCCCCACGTAAATTGATCCAAATTGAAATCCAAAGATTATCAGTCATCAGTAATTACAGTGTCATTTCTAGTTAGAATAGACTGCATTAAACTGCTTTATAATTCTCCAAAAAAAGAAGGAAGATATGTCCTTTCTAGCACCTTCCCCGTATTTGATCGATTTAATCGTATGTATATTCTTACCTCCATATTTTACAATCAGTTCTATTGAATTTAATAAAATCAGGCACATCATGTCCTTGTATTTGCACTAAGTTCTGAAGACGAATATGGTCAACGTTCCCGCGAACATTTCAGTACCATTTATTAGCTGATTTGGCGAAATTTAATTTCCGACTGCAATCTCTAGTTCACAGTCTGATTTTTAATTCTTGTCAATTATATTGCCATATTATGCCGGCTAAAATGTGAAAAAAAACAACCAAATAATAACGCCTGCTTTGCCACATATCCCATATAAATGGCCTTATTTAATTCAGATTCGCAGATTCCCTGATTCGCATTTTCCATGCAACTGTACTGTACTCAATATAACTTAGCAAGCATCACACTTTTATAAAACCAAATTCTGCGAATAAATATGACTTTTCAATGTGGATAAGTTCACAGCATTTGCTAATAAGGACCTTGTGGTGTATCACACTTTTGCACAAATGTAAAAGGACACATTGGGTGAAGGTGTATGTAAGTTAGTTCACTTGGCTGAGTGAGTGGCTGCAATAAATTTTAGTGAGGTTTTCACAACAACCAAGAATTTCAAAAAGTGAAAAATATATAAGAAATCTTCACTGCTTTGCAGCAAAAACCTCATAACTGACATAAAACTCGCAATGGAATCGTCATATAAGGCTTAAGTGGTATGTTTTAATAAACATGTTCACAAGTACCTTCTTCTGCTGATGTCAAAGAAAATTTTTGACATATTAGATACTAAATCTTATTTTTGATGACCAAACAGCAATTTTATAACTATCACGTCTACAAGTATTATTTTACTTACTACTGCCAGAGCTGATTATTTAGCCTGTGTCATATCTCAGGATTCTGCGCTATACAGCAAGACTGGCAGGAATATTATCTGGTGCAGTTGAATTGGTTTTCGCTCTGTGAAAAAATATTCTTCTCCTGAGGTTTTCGGCAATTTTTAGTGAAAGGCTCACGTCGATCAGTGTCATCTAAAGTTTTTCCGCCATCATTGCATTGCATTGATCGTTCAAAAAGCCCACCTAAACTGATGTCAACATTTTTTTGTTTTATCGGCACTATTGTCCTCTACACTGACGGAGAGTTTGATCACGATCTGTCTTTTAGTTCGTTTACAGTGTTCGATCATTCAGTTCAGTTCATTACAATCTTTGTAAGGGAAAACATTTTGAACAAATATTTTGTTCCAAATTTGTAAGTTATAATTATGGGGGAGTTTTGGGCATATTCTCGACTGGTACGTGGTCCATACAGCTAAGAAGAAATATGAACCAAAAGAAGATCCCGGACGAATCTCAAAATTATGTGGGAGTTTTGTTTTTATATATTAATGTTTATTAAAAATTCAGTAAGTTGTAATATTATATTATGATAAAATTAAAGAAAAGTACAAAAAAGTAAAAAGAAACCGTCGTTGATGCGCACGCTCGAACGTCTTAAAGCGAACTGCCTACCACTCTCGCAAGGAAACATCAATCAGAACATGTGTGCGTGTGTGCATTGACTCTGCTGTCTTTTCTTTTCCTACAAATAGAATTATGTTTGGGCAATCGCTTGGAATGTTATAAAAGACTCTTATTAGAAACAAGTGGGTATGAGCGGTACAGTGCACTCAAAAACGCTCGAAATGTGGTGGAAGATTTGTCTCTGCAGTTAATATCGATAAGCTTAAGGAAAGGGTGAATAAAAATCATTATAAAGTCAGGGAGAGGTAATCACTGAACTCCCCATCTCTCAGCAATTAATATATAAATTTCGAAAATTTTAGTCGAAAACTCAATCGGCTAAAGGTCGTTGAAGGCTTACTAGAGCGAGTGAAATCCAATTAACATTCATAAAACGTACTAAAACTGATGGTTAGATATGGATTTACCAGTTTGACATGCAAAATGGTCAATATGCTTCAGATCAGCACCTTATAACAGGGCCGAAATCGATAAAGCAAGAAATCATTCTTTGATCATCGCAGTATTACGCGCTCGGAATTCTTGTCAGTTGGTAGACAATAAATAAAGAATATTATCAGGCCATTATGCAGCGTTTGAGAGAGTAAATTCGCAAAAAAAAAGACTTATTTATGGAAAGAAAATCTCTTGGTTTTGCACCACAAACACGCATCTTCGCATAATTCAATCATTGTAAAGGAATTTCTGGCCGAAAACTCAAGAAATATCATTGAATAATCATAGTGTTTACATGATGTAACCCCAGCTGCCTTTTTTTTCTTTCCAAATCGCAAATTATCATTTCGAGGCACCCGTTTTCAATCAATAAAAGGCATAAGGGGCAATTCCTGGCGATAACTGTCATCTTGTTTGGAAAATGAAAATGTTTCAGAAATGTTTTGATGACTAAATAATTCTTTGGCACAAATGTTATTCTTACGAAAAGTTCATATTTTGAAGGCCGTACTATAAATTTGAGTGAATAACAAATATTTTATGTTTTATTGATGAATTCACGGTACTTTTTTGATAGAATGTATATCTCAACAAAACGCTTAACTAAAATTTTCCCCACAATATTCTCAAATCAGTTTTATTTACATTTAATGCTTCACTGCACATTGGATACTTTCCTCGATCGTAGAAACTGTCTGAAATAATAATGATCGCAAAACCTGGAAAGGAACAGTCACAAATTACATCTTATCGACCCATAAGTTTATTCTCTATTCTATCTAAAATGTTTGAAAAGATCTTTCTCCAAATTCTGTACGCCCATGTAGAAGCAAACCATGTAATATCTATGTTTACTCAGGTTGGGGTTCAAAAAGGTCATGAAGCGAAAGAACAAGTACACCGTATAGTAACCCAGATCAGATAAATATTCGATGATCGGAAATATTGCTCAGCTTTCTTTATTGACATCTCCCAAGCCTTTGATAAAGTATGACATAAAGGCCTCATTCACAAAAAAGTTTATGTTCTACAGACAAACACCCACAAGCTGCTGGAGAGATATCTCAAGGATCGATCTTTTGTAGTAAAATCTAAGGTCGCTGTTTCAGCTCAAAGAAATATTTCAGCAGGAGTTCCCCAAGGTAGTACACTAGACCCTATACTATATACCATCTATACCTTTGACATGCCTGTTCATTCCCCAATTCAAACTGCAACTTTCGCTGATGACGCTACACTTATGAGCATTAGCACTTGCCCATTAATGGTTTCTAGACAACTGCAGTCTCATACACATACACTAGAATCTTGGCTCGAAAAGTAAAAGATAAAAGTAAATGAATCCAAGAGTGTTTTCTTTCAGACAGAACAATTGCCCAGCCTTCACTATTCACGGTAGTACCATAACCGTTCATAACCATGTTAAGTATTTGGATATTCACCTTGATTGACATCTTACCTGGAAAAATCACATTGACTCAAAAATCACTCAATTGAAACTAAAAATGGCTCAACTCCACTGGTTTGTTGGCTCCCAGTCCACCCTCAGTTGGGAAAATAAAATCACCATCTACGAAACCATATTGAAGCCAATATGGACGTTAGGCATCCAGTTGTGGGCCACGGCATCGGGGCACTAATATAAATAGGCTACAGAGAAGACAATCAAGAATACTGCGACAAATTTGTGGTATATTAGGAATGATAACATTAACAAGGATTTAAACATTTCTTATATTTCCGAGGAAATAAGAAAATTAAGCAGGTCATATATATCGAAGTTGTCCTCCCACTCAAACCCACTCGCTCAAAACCTTCAACATTTTTCCGGTCATATACGGCTAAGAAGGAAGAACACGCTAGACTTGGTCTGGTGATACAAAATTCGGCTCACCAAAAATAAAATCCGACAATAGCTGGACTCTTTAGTTTAAGATAGAATTACGATTTGAATACTTATTGTGAATGTCAAAAGAATGATTCAATAAAGGAAAATGGAAATGAATAGAGTACATCCTTGTCCTGTCCATCGCATCTCCTGGATGGCGGTAATATGTATCAGCTTTATATCTAGTGAGGCACTTTCTCTGTAAAGAGTGAGGACATTCCAGGTGCATATCCTTAAATCATGGTACTTATAACGTTTGCGGGGGCCGTCAACATTTAGGGGGTTCATTTCATTATTTTCTTCGGTGTTTTCATGTTGAAATTTATTTAGGATGAGCGGCTTAGCCTGGTGAGTTGAGTTTTAGTAACAGAAGTTACCGACTGGCCTAAAAGGCTTCGGAGTTAGGGTGCCATTTAGGTTTCTCAACTAGTCGCCTTCTCACTTTAGCGGAAGTCTGATGGCATTACCAGGGAATACTTGCCCGAAGGTCGGAAGTCGTGAGCTGCTTGGGAAATTCGGCAGAGGGATCTGATTAATTCCAAGTGAATAATAATGAGGGTCCAAATTAGGAATTTCCCCACTTCTCCATGAAAATGAATAGAAAGAGAAGATATATGATGTGCATATAATGAGTATCAGCCAAATTCGATCTTATAAACAAATTATTGTTTAGCGAAAGCTTAATCGAATGGCCAGATATGTAAAATATTATTTCATGTTAATATATTGTGACTTTTGTATAAGAGGCCTGGTTGGGTTTAGTTTAAATTTTACAATTTCTTTTTGATGTTTCCATATTAATTTGAGAACCATATTTAATGTGTCCATATTTAATGTGTCAATCAAATCACCGAACAATCGAATTTTTGATAGTCATGTCCTTCTGCACCAAATGGTATACATATAATTTCGTCTTTATAAAATGGTAAATAATTTCGTCATATAAAGGTGTAAAATAAGGTATATTTTCAAATTTCGCAGACTACGTGCATTCGATTTCGATCATTATTTTTTTATGTTGCTACACTCGTCTCGAAGATATGTTGACGGTTTTATCCATATAGCATATTTAGTTTATTTGTGAGGGGCATAAATAAGACAAGTGTTTTGCGTGTTGGGCGATTTTCTGCTATCGAAAAAAATGGGTCAAAGAAGTTGTAGCAAATACTGAGCAAAAAATTGAATTAAGTGCTCAAAAACACTTGAAATGTTGTTGTGACATACATCTGAGTCAAAAAAAAATGTTTATATGTGGTACAAGCTTTTCACAGAAGGTCGAGAAGATGTGAATGACGACGCTCGCTCTGGACGCCCCAGCACATCAACAACCAATGAATATGTTGAGAAAGTGAAGAAAATTGTCATGGAGAATCGTCAAATCACAATTAGAGAAGTTGCTGAGGATGTCGACATATCGATTGGCTTATGCTATGCAATCTTTTGGGCATGGAGCGTGTGGCAGCGAACTTCGTTCCAAAATTGCTGAATTTTGACCAAAAACAACGTCGCCTGAGCATCGCTCAGAAATTATTGAATGACGTAAACGATGATCCAGATTTGCTTAAAAGAGTCGTAACTGGTGATGAATCATGGGTATATGGTTATGACATCGAAACCAAAGTCCAATCGTCCTAATGGATGAGTCCAGGAGGGCCAAGATCAAATAAAGCAAATGCCAAGGTTTTACTCACTGATTTCTCCGATTACCATGGCGCAGTGCATCAGGAGTTCTTACTACAAGGTCGTATTGTAAATAAGAAATATTACCTTGAAGTTATGCGCCGTTGGCGTGAAGCAATACGAAAAAAACGCACGGAATTGTGGAAAAAAAATTCATGCTTTTGCATCGTGACAATGCACCTGCCCACTCAACTTTGCTCGTGAGAGATTATTTGACCAAAAACAACCACGTTATCATGCCTCAGCCACCGTATTCGCCAAATTTGGCCCCCTGCGACTTTTTTCTGTTCCTAGGATTGGAGAGACCCGTGAAAGGACGGCGTTTTGGGACGATTGAGGATAAAATTCGTTGAGAGAGCTCGAGAACATACCAAAAAGATGGCCTACTTTGAAGGAGATAAAATAAAAATTGATGAACCTTATTTTTTTGAACACACCTCGTACTGTCATTTAAATAGAAACGGCATATACGATTTCTTGTCAAATGTGAAAATTACAGGCAAACCATTCAGAATTTTGTATGGAAATTTTTTTTAAATTTTACTTGTAATTTAGTATTACCATTTAAATGTTTAAATTTCTTAATATGCATTGGCACATTGGCGAAAACTCATGAAAGTAAAAAAAGAAATCTAATAATTGTGAAATTCTTTCATCAGCATAATAAAATACATTCAGATCATTTTTTTCCTGCCAACTATTTTATGCCTCCTGGGGAAATGTAATATAATATCTTTCTCCTTGTATGCTGTTTAAACAAATTCACTCATGCCTGCGTAAAGTAAACAGACAATTGAATGGATTTTCCATAAATATTTTCTCGTCAATATTATGTTTTCCACCAGTTCCATCTCATCCCAGTAGCATTTAAAAAAATCCCTACAGGTATTCACAGGGAAATCATAATAATGGAATTCTTGAAATACAATCCGATCCATTGATTAATTCTTCCAATTGTTACGCAACAACAAGCTAGCTCGTGACGAGTATTGAATGTGAAATCTTTTTCTGGCACAACATTTTGCTAAGAGAATTAATTATATTATATTGTAAGGCTGTACGTACGAATACACAATGGCATTCAATGCTCAATCTTAATATGTCTCAATAGATTCATAGAATATGGCCAGCCACTCTCCATGATAAATGTAGTATGCGATTTAAGCATGAGTATGAACTGTTGTTGTCCTTTGAACCGAACAATAGACAGGTGCACTTGTAAGTAGATGAGAAGCATATTAATCAAGTTGTCACTGGGACAGTGGAATTTCAAGCAAGATTATATTAAAAAAATATACATGGAAAATCCCCACTCTTTAGTTTAAAGATATAGAAGAAGCAACAAAATTCCAAGATTCCTAACAAGATTTCAAAAATGCGATGAACTTGTGGAAAATTTCACTTCCTTCCTTCAACCTTTCCCTGCATTGTTAGGAAATTGTGCAAAGTGCCAAATTATTGGAAGGTCCTTATCAACGAATGTACTGCAGTCCAATTTAAATTGAATAAAAGATGATAATCCAGGTGTATTTGGATTAAATTAGAAAATTCGCATGGGAAGTCAATTGATTTCTTTCACATTTTTTCCAACCGTCACATGCTATTGATAAAAATTTAAGTTACTGCAGTCTACGAATTAGGGTTTGCAAAGAGAAACATAAATTTGGCTAAATCTACAAATTTGTAATGAAACAACTCGAATGGGACTGATGATGCAAATCAACTTCATTCTCGCAATTCAGTTTATCAATCGCAGGACATTTACCACATTTTGGCAATTTCAATTGAAAGATATCAAGCCTAGAATATATGCATATATTAAGCTTGGTTTGGTTTCTATGGGAGGTACTGGAAGGGACATAATAGCATAAAATAATACAATAAACAATAATTTAAGCAACTGCCGTCTACAAATTAGTAGTCACAGGGAAAGTTACAAAAAAAGAATAAAACTAGAATGTTCAACTAAAACGAACAGCTGTAATATTCATGGACTATTTGTAAGGAAGTGTTTTAATCAGGGGCCGTCGCCGAAACATAATTAAATTCAAAGATAGTTTTGATTTGTTTCAGTTTCTAGAATCTAAATAAAAAATATACAAAGTTTTCATTCTGATTTTGATTCAATCGAATCAAAATTGTATTGAAATTTGTGTTTCTGTTTCATACATACAAAACGAAATTGCAAACAATTTTAATTTTGATTCTTACAATCGACACGAAATTAAAAACAATTTTGATTTTGTTTCAGTTTGTGAAACCATTTTCTGTACAGGGTGTCCATCGGGAAGGTATACTACTTTGTTTTGCCGCCTTCATATCTTCATATCCGGCAGTCGTGAAGTAGAGACATGGCAAATTTTTTATGGAAAAATATTCGATAAACCAAAGTGTTTTAATCTTTAAAACATTTTATTAAAATCAATCATCGATTACTGTGACGATGAGAAAGTTACGTGAATTTTTGTAGGAGAAACAACGTGCCAACAAGACGCACTATTTATCGTGTAGTGAATGATTTCGAAGGAAGAGGATCTGTAGCTGATGGGGCCAAGCGTGGACCACAACATACCGCAAGATCGGCTGAAAATATTACTGCTGCCTCAGTTCGACGCTTGGTCTTCAACGAAAAATTTTATCCACAATTTTGCGTAAGGATTTGCATTTGATTCCATTTAAGATTCAGTTGGCACAAGAGCTTCTTCCACAAGACCATTTACGCCGCCGTACATATGCCAATTGGATATTACAGCTCGCCCATGACAACCCCGATTTTCATTGAAAAATCATACTGAGTGGCGAGGCACATTCTCATTTGAATGGATATGTGAATAAATAGAGTAGTCGGTTCTGGGCAATGGAAAACCCTCAAATAATTCATCAGTCACCTTTGCATGCATTAAAAGTGACAGTCTGGTATGCAATTTGTTCAGGAGGAGGAGGAATCGTTGGACCTTACTTCTTTGAAACTGAAAAGGGCGTAACGGTTACTGTCAATGGGGAGCGATATCGTGATATGACTGAAATCTTTTTAACGCCACAATTGCATGCTTAGGGCTTGATTAACATGTGGTATCAACAAGACGGTGCCACATCGCATACAGCCAGGATTACAATGAAATTACTGCGAGACCTCTTTCCACAAAAAGTTATTTCAAGAAATGGTGATGTTGATTGGCCTCCACGGTCGCCTGATTTGACTGCTCCGGACTTCTTTTTGTGGGGATATCTGAAAATCGAGGTTTGTGCAACCAAACCAAAAACGCTTGAGCAACTCAAATAAAATATACGTGATGAAATTCATTAAATACCGTGTGAAATGTGTGAGAATATAATGGAAAATGTGCTCAAAATAGCTCGCATTGTGAGGCTAACAAAGGCGGACCTTTACCTAATATTGTATTCCATACATAATTGCCAACATTAAATAAAACTTTTATCAATATAAGATCCAATTTCTTTCATTTAATCAAAAATTATAGACAAACAATGTAGTATACCTTCCCGACGGACACCCTGTATTTCATTTGCAATTTTTCTTTAAAAAAAATCAGACAACATTTTTGAATAGCTAATAAAATTTTTGAGAGCAAACTATTTTTACCTTTTACAGTTTCACGCTAGGCCTTTTTCTCTGCCAAGAAACGAAATTGCATTTGGTTTCAGTTCTGATTCAGATTAAGAAAGGAATCTGCATAATTCTGAATCAAAATATCTGTTTTGTTACGTTTCGATAGAGAGAACGAATCAATGTATGTTTCTAATTTCGATTCAGTTAAAAAGCGAATTAAATTAGAAAGTGAGCGATTATCCCATATAAAAATTTCTAATAGTACTTTAAATAAGTTTACATTAATAAACCTGAAACGAAACTGAGCTTTCCCGAAAGTCCCCGGTTTCAGCATTAAAACAATATTTTCCGCCCTCCTAGTTTGTTTTAATAGCCTCTAATAACAGATATGTGGCGGTGGAATTTATCTTTTTGTAGTAGTTTGGCAAAATATTCCCTGATTTTTAACACCGCCAGTAGCTAATGTGTGTGACGAAATCTCTGTTAGTGGAGTTTGCCAAGCGACGCCAATTAAATGTTGGCAAAGAGAAGGACAGAACGTGCCAATCCCTGTAAATGCTGTAAGGATCACAGTTCGAAAATAAGAATCTATAATGTCGGGATTCGTTACAAAGAAGCAACATTAATGCTACAAATGAACGTCCTCGGTAAAAATATAATGTTTACATTACCGTCATCCAGGAGATGGTAAAAAAATATATAAAACTTATGTCACAGGAGGGGGTATATGCAGGATAAGGATATATTCATAAAATTCATAAAAAATACATAAAACTTGTGTCACATTCAACAGCGACGACGTTTACAAGCAATGAATTTTAAGGTGGATTTTTGTTATATTAATATTATCGTCATCCAGGAGATGGTATACTCGTATACAGGGCAAGGATATATTTATGATATTCATGAAAAAAATATAAAATCTATAATGCCTACAACAGCGACCACGCATGAATTTTATGGTAGCCCAAAGGAAGTTAAAAACGATAAGATGGAACAAACATCTATTGAGTTATGGAGAGAGCACTGTACCGCCACTTTGGCCATGGCATTGATATTAGTCACAGAAATGTTGAAAAATTGGTAGGGAAGGTACCTTTTAATCAATAGTACAAAAAATCAATCCACATAAGAACAACTCACCTAACGGCTCCAAAGTTGGAAGTTTCGCTGCGGCAAGGACCATGTATGTAATAAGTGGAATAAAATTTCTTAATAAAGATATCAAAAAGGCAATTCCTTGATTAAAACACGGGAACCCAGATCAGCAATTTGGTTAATATGTAGCATACGACTACTGCCTTTTGGAGTGCTAATATAGATTCCGTTCATCACTTTCTAGCGGCTAAAGTATGAGCAGAATTTAGCAGTCTTAGTTATTTCAGCTTAGCGCCTCTACCCCGTCGCCTCTCCTTCAGGGCATCTATGTAATGCACATTCGATTGCAACTACAGCAAAAAAGATAGTTGACTAAGAAGAACAGCTTTCACATTAGCCTGATCACTATGAACAATTTTGCATATGTTTTAGAAAAATGAAACTGAAAACCAGGCAGTGAGGAATGCGTTGAAGAGAAAGTAAAAAAGGTTGGCTATTATTTACGCCTGTGAAGGGATCTAGAGAGCGACGACGTAAAAAAGTTTAGGCATAGAAGTGAAGCTCGAAATATTTGCTTAAAATGTTAAGACAGTGGACGGTGTTATCAAAGGACGATGATAGGAGTCTGGTCTGGGAAGTTTAGAATATGCTATAAATATAGAGAAAAACATTGTGCAAATTGAAAGACAGTGCAAGAGAGGTAACGACGATAATTACCGTCCATTGCATAAATGCAATGAGTTCAGAATAGTAATATCGTTACTTAAAATTGCCTTTCGTGAGGTGCTACATCCAACTTGGATCAGTGGATACGTTTGGGATGATAACAATTAAAATATGCAGCGCAAGCATATGCACAAACCATCGCAATGTCAGTCTTTACCCCTTGCATTCAAGTCCCCCTTGGGTGCGTTATGTGAAAGATTATAACCTGTTCTAACCAACGGGAATGAACATTATAAGTGTAATTTTAGACCGGGTAAATCGACGTAACTTTCGGGTAAACTTTCGAGATATTCACGTTACAGTAAATCCCAGAAAAGACCCCTGAAAAACAGATAGGCACTTCTTATCTTAACGTTGAAAACAAAGCTACTGTTGGTACAGAATATTTGTCTAACGCCATAGCCGAATTTGATGTCCCCATTCTGGAGGTTCATCTTTGTAGAACAACAATGACTGATACGAAGTTTGCGAAGAAAATGATTAATTTTAAACTAAACGAGTCTTTAGATAGGGTACGACCTGTCGCACCGTCTCTTTAACAGACGTCCAAATCTATTTTTTTCGATAGCAGAAAATCGCCGAACACTCAAAATACTTGTCTTATTAATGACTCTCACAAACAAACTAAACATGCTATATAGATAAAACCGTCAACATATCTTCGAAGCGTGTGTACCAACATAAGAAAAAGTAATAATCGAACGTACGCTCTACGTAGCCCGCGAAATTTGTAAATTCGCCTTATTTTTTGAACACACTTGTAGATTTTGAGATAATAATGGGGCCAGCTGTGTCGAATTCACCTACAAGATCTCCAGCAAAAGCCACAAATTTAACTTTTGCTGGGCGGTGACAGAGAAATCGCTGTTTGGAAGCTGCGGCATATCACTCCAGCCTTCTCTAACAGTGAGACGCAAAACTAAGTTCGACGGTAAATGAGGAGAATAACAGATCATCTGTCTCGTCAAGCAGGAAGCATTCTAATATGGGATGCGCGACAATTATTTGACAATTATCCTGATGGTCAGAGCAGAAATAAGTTACTGGCATACTGATACGAAGATTTAAAAAAAAACGCAGAAGGTTGATTTCGTGCATGGAGTTTGTGGTCTGTAATTGACTTACCTTAACAGTTATTTATACAATTAAGTAACACTTCAGTCAGTGCCGAGGAAGTGAATACATTTCATTCGGTTCTATTCACCATAATAGTCTACGACGATGCGATTATGCACCTTTATAGAACAATTTGCCAAGGCAATGATAACGGGCTTCAGTTTCTAGATGTCTTTCTCAGCAGCTTCAAACCCGGACAATGCAATGGACAGGAATGGGACAACAGTATGAATTTCAATTCGTCAATTTTGCCATCATCGACTCGTAGTATGGTGCATTGTTTTGCGGAAAGCTCACTTTTTCATTCGATATTTGCTTCTCTGTTCTGTCTTTTATAAAGTAACCGATAAATAATCTCACACGTCAGCTGTTGCCCTCTATGGTCGCTTTAAGAGGGTTTTGTGAGATCCTTTCCATTCATCGAATTTTATATACGAATCAGGAACGTAGTGCTGGGCATGCAGACTTCTTCATACTAACTACTTCAAACATAATCAGTAAAACGTTAATGTTCTTGTTTTACTGTTATCAAATGCGATACCCATTTGGAAAATATCATTCTCATGCCCAAAATTTTGTGGAAAAATGATGAATACATTGGTTTTTTATATCTTTAGGATATAAACTATCTCCTGCAATCTAATTTTTCGATAATCGAGAACAAATATCATCATTTTTACGATTTCTAGGTCCACTGCTTTCGGGATTATCGGTGTACGCCTCATCTGGTCGGTGTAATCTCACACGCCAGCTGTTGCGCTCTGTGGTCGCTCTGTGCGGTTTTTATCCTTTCCATTCAACGAATTTCTTTTCCATTTCGAATTTCTTCATACAAACTGATTCAAACATGATCAGTAAAACGTTAACGTTCTTGTTCTACTATCAGCAAATGGTATACCCATTTGGAAAATATCATTCTCATGCCCAACATTTTATGTAAAATAGTGAACACATTGGTTTTTTTATACATGTAGGATGTAAAGATAATCATTTTTCGTTTATCGAGGGCAAGTTCCAGTATTTTTACAATTTATAGTGTACCTATTTTTCTAGGTCTATAACGTCCGGCATCATCGGTGTACTTATGGCTTTGCTTATAGTCAACAAAATATGGACAAATGGTTATTTTTGATGGAGAAGAGTTTCTATGTTATTTTTCAAGCCATTGTCAAAGGTTAAGTGGTTCTATTACCGTCAGAAAGTAATGTTTAGTGTTTAGTTTAGTTATAAAAAAGGTAAAAAGATCGGCTCTTACCACCTTTTAACTCAATTATAACTGATTAAAATTACTTCTTCTTCTTAGATGGCGACTGGAATAGAAACACTTATCTTATTATACGCCACCCGCACAAAATAATTCCAAGTGCTTCGATCTTCAACGCTTCTCCTCCCATTCGTCACACTAAGCTTTGATAAGATTTCAAAAGCCTGGTTCTTCCAATGGAGTTTTGACCGTCCAACGAGTTCGTTGTCCAAGATTTTCCGTGCCGAAGCATTTAGGTCCATCCGCACAACATGACCTAACGAACGTAATCACTGTAAATTAATGCGATGTCGGCATATAGCTCATACAGCTCATTCTTTATGCGACTCCGATATCTCCGTAAATGATGATGGGACAATACCTTTTCCGGAATATTTTCCTCTCGAAAACTGTTAGTACTGATTCATCCGCTCGCGTCATAGCCCAGGATTCTGCGCCATATAACAAGATGGGTAGAACCAACGTCTGGTACAGTCGGATTTTTGTTTGTCAAGAGAAGGCTTCATCATTGAATCGTTTGCTTAGCCCATAGTAACATCTGTTAGAAAACAATACTCTCCTCTATCTCCATGCTGACATCATTCATTTTGTTTACAGCGGAACCGAAGTAGATGAATTCTTCCACCACTTCAAAATTATAGTTATCAGTGTTCACACAGCATTCGGGCAAGTACTCCCTGGTAATATCATCACACATCCGTTTGATGGTAGCTAAGTGAGAAGGCGACTAATTGAGAAACCTAACTGGCATGCTAACACTGATGCGTCTTAGGCCAGTAGGCAACTTCCGTTACTGAAGCTGAACTCACAAACGCGGTGGTCGTTGACAGCCCCAACACTAAGATCAGATATAGTGGCCTGATAAGCCGCTCATCTTAAATTAAAATTATCATGAAAATACCGAAGATGAGAATGGCATGACATTTTAAAAGACATGACATTCAAAAAGGATATTAATTTTTTATAAGGGGCGTCATATGTGTGTTAGTCTCTAGGAATATTGATTATTCGCTCCGCCTGAATGGAACATTGGAGCTTCCGCTGAAATATGCCATGTGTATATAAGTCATGTGCCACTGGTAGTCGGGAACACCAGGATTCCCTTATCCTGTTTTTAAGGATATTTTCTGATTTTCACTGGGATATTTAGCCATAAGGTTGTCTTTCTGTTTGGCTAAACATATTTTAGTTCAGGCCAGTTCTTTTGTATCTCTTCTGGCTCTTACTTTCAATATTCTTTCATTTCTGTTACTAGTCTAGCATACATGTGTTTCTTTAAAACTCATAAAATGCAACTTTTACTCATTATCGCATTCATTTCATATAAATTCTCCGCGACACACCACTTTACAATGATAAAGCAAGAAATTTGTTTGGAATCCAAACATAGCCGTTATATTACATAAGATAATTTAATATTAAAAATTTAATTTAATATTGCAGTGATAGCTAAATTTGTAACCGCTCATCTTTGCCCATTCGCTTCACTGTACACTGGCATGTTTCATGAGAATTTATATGGCAACATGTTGAGTTCCAGAAAAAAAACACCGTAACAGCAGTCAATATTTGTTTATTTACCATACATCGAATACAAAGGAAATCATGTTTCTTGTTAAAAAAAAAAAACTTTTCAATATCTTCGCATTGCTCCTCACCTACCATCTCTTTCACAGCTCACATCCACTACAGCGACGATGTCCTGGCCAGTGAGGAATATCGAGCCGAATATAGACGCCAAGAGTTTGCCAGCAAAGAATCGATAAACTTAACACCCTCTGCCACCCCACACGGTTCACCACAATCCCGCCAACGTTTAGGACAACATTTAAGTAAATCAGCCTCCGAATTGAACGGCCATCAGGAATCTCCACGCACCTCACCCAAAAGAGCCAAAAGTGCGGCTGCCCCCCACTCCTCATCAGGTGGTGGGGTGTTGCAGAAAACGCATGGTTTCTTCAACAATCTCAAACATCGTTGGGGTCGTGCGAAGAGCAAAGATCGAGCGGGTCGTAAGTCGCCCAGTGACTTCCTAGAAGAAAGTACAGACTATGCGGCCGACTATAGTTCAGAGAGTAGTTCGGTCACACAATCACCACGACATAGATCAAAGACAGTAGGGGGTTCCCCGTTGGCCAAGGAATTTAAGGCAACTGCCAGAATGGCCCAAGCGATACAGAGATTCGGTGGCTCTATGGAGGGGCGCATCGATGAGCATCCCGAAAATGGCAATGCTTCGTATATGGACACCGATACACTTGTGACAACAAAGCAAATGGAACATTTACAGGTGAGTAGACAGTCGCATATGTATGTGTAGTTAAATACACTGATACATCCTATGGATGATGGTCTAACAATGTCTAAGGAAGCATAAAAATGCAATTCAATCCTGATGATCAAAAGAAAAATGCGGAAATTCAATTTCCTCTCTTTTTCCAATCATTAACTTTTGTCCATTTTTCCTGTTGTCTTGTCTTTCTTGTTGCTCTGATGACCCCGAAGGCAGAGGAATTACGTCGCAAAAGAGAAGCCCAATTACGTCAACATGTCTTCTTTCAATTACGTGTTCATCTCAAATGTGGCAGTGATTTAGTGGCCATGGATAAGAATGGTAAGTACCATGGAGTCCTGTCTTTCATTTTGTTACGACAGCTCTTATGGTATTATGGAGTGAAAATTGATTTGCTTACAAAAATTGAATTTGAGTTTTCTTATGCGCTTGTAGTGATATTCTATTGAGCAAACTTGTTTTTCCGTTTCGTTTTTAGGTTTAAGTGACCCTTATGTTAAATTCAAGATGGGTGGTCGCCTGTTGCATAAATCACGCACCATTCATCGAGATTTGAATCCAGTATGGGATGAAGTGTTTGTGGTGCCGATAGAAGATCCTTTCGAGGAGATTGTCGTGAAGGTAAGTGCGATTGAAAGATGAAAGTAACAAAAAAAGGAATTGTTTATTAGAAGGAGGGACCTTTAGTTTTTTTTATTTTGATATTGTAAATTTATTTAAAGCATTTTATAAAATTGTTTCTGATTTATATTGGAAATAACAACGCACCACAAACATCGATTTGTTTTTTACCTTAAACGAAATTAGAAACCTACATTGATTCTGTTCCTCTATCGATTTGGAAACCTGAAACGCAAACATAGTTTTGGCAGTTTTGTTTCTTAGTTTGAATCAGGACTGAAACCGGATTGTAATTTCGTTTCTTGGCTGAGAAAAACTACTAGTGTCAATCTAAAAATGTGAAAAAAGTTTACGATACCAGGCACTTGGCAGTTTTGCACAGCTACTAAAAAATGTTGGCTAATTTTTTATATTGAAAAATTGTAAATGAAATACAAATAAAATTATTCATAAACTGTATTATCAAAATCGTTTCTAATTTCGTTTTGGGTTGGGAGAATCAAAATCAAAATTCTTGTTATCATATTCTGACCAAATCAATTCCTTCCCTGTTCTCTTTATTTTATCTAATAGGGCCGAATTTAATGTTTTCAAATAAAAGCTTGTTCTATTATATTGTCCCAACGTTTCGTTAATTGTTTGTTGACTTCATTAGGGGATCCGTAGCCCAGGATTTTGCCTATTATTCACTATACAATTCTCTGTAAAATTTAAAAAAAAAATCGAACAAATAACAACGCTCCTCCTTGTACGTCCCATAAAAATTACCATTTTAACCCATGTAATCTTAGCACCATATATTTCAAGCAATTCTTACTAAATTCAGTCAAATTTGCCGCACATCTTGCATTTGATACATTAATTGCCACATTATCTTTCGTACCTCCCATAAAAATTGAGTTGTAATCCTTAAATCTTAGATAGAAGTCATTTCAATAACTTCATGCTCTTTTTGGCAATTCCCTGCTACACAAATTATTTAGTTTAACCCACATATTCCTATATGATTTGAGGGTTAAGGGTACAAAAATCAAGAAATTCTTTTCTTAAGAAATTCTTTTTTTAATTGAAAATCAAAAAATCAGAATATGAATTCAAAAATTTAATTTAAAGTTTAAACTAGATTTATTTAAAAGCGAAATTTCTATTTGAAATACGAAACACATCAATTTAATCAAATTACTTATAATTCGTTAAAAACGTATGTATTTACAGTCAAAATTGCCATTACAAAATGAAAAAAGATTGTGTATATTACAATTCAAAACGTATCATTTCAAATTCAAAGCACGTTATTTGTAATCGACATTGTAAACAGTAATTCAATTTAGGCTCCAATTTACCCAGAAATAAATTATTTATATTCCTATATTAGTTGTCCTTAATTCGGTAGAATTTAGAACCCATCAGACAGCCCGTATTTTTAGAGCTGCTAATGAAAATGGACTGCATTCTTACGCCTCTTAGGATATTCTACAAATTGGCCGATTTAGTAAGAATCGAGATGTGTTGAAAAAATAAAGTAAATTTTCATTATTCTTAATCATTACTCTCAAAGTAGTCCCCCTCAGATATAATGTACTTGTGCCAGCGCCGTCCTTTCATGGGTCTCTTCAATCTTGGGAACAGGAAAAAGTCGAGGGGCATGAGGTATGACAACGGTGTTGTTTTTGGCCAAATAATCTCTCACAAGCAAAGATGAGTGGGCAGGTGCATTATCATAACGCAAAAGCCATACATTTTTTCCACAATTCCGGGCGTTTTTTTTTCTTATTTGCCGTACGAACTTGTGGTAAGTACTCCTGATAGACTACGCCATAGTAATCGAAAACAGTGAGCAAAACCTTGACATTTGATCGAAATTGGCGTGCTTTTTTTGGTCTTGGCTCTCTTGGACTCTTCCATTGAGACGATTGGGTTTTGGTTTCAATGTCATAAACATATACCCATGATTCGTCACCAGTTATGACCCTTCTAAGCAATTCTGGATCATCGTCGACATCATTCAACAATTCCTGAGCGATGCTCATGCGACGTTGTTTTTAGTCAAAATTCTGCAATTTTGAAACGAATTTCGCTGCCACACGCTTTATGCCCAAAATTTCAGAAAAGATTGCATGGCATGAGCCAACTGATATGTCGACATCCTCAGCAACTTCTCTAATTGTGATTTGACGATTCTCCATAACAATTTTCTTCACTTTCTCAACATTTTCATCGGTTGTTGATGTGCTGGGGCGCCCAGAGTGAGCGTCGTCATTCACATCTTCTCGACCTTTTGTGAGAATCTTGTAATACTTGTAAACATTTTTTTGACTGTCAACATTTCAAGTGTTCTTGAGCACTTAATTCTATTTTTTACACAGAATTTAAGACAACTTCTTTGATCCATCCTTTTCACTTGTCTTATTTATGCCTCTCACAAACAAACTAAGCCTGCTATAAGAATAAAATCGTTAGCATATCTTCGCGACGAGTGTACCAACATATAAAAAATAATAATCGAAAGTTGAATGTACGAAGCCCGCGAAATTTGGAAATTCATTTTTTGAACACGCTGTAAGTAGTGAAATTCCTGTACTGGTAAAAAGGAGGAAATGATTGTGGAATAACTGTGAGTTCTACAACAGGAAAAAATATAAGAATTCTCTCAAAAAGTAAGAAAGAAAGATTACGGCAAAGAATTCGTATCCCTCAAAGAATGCGAAAAGAATACTTTTATAAAATGTTAGGTACAGGAGGCTGTAGATGTGAAGCCAAGTATAACTAATGGCATAGGCTGCCCATCACCGTGACATGATAGGGATAAAAAAAACAATATCGAGGCTTGAAAAGCCTGTCTGTTGTCCTGCTGACAGATCTATTTACATTACACGGACGAAACTGAATCTGTCAATTTGTGTGGAAAGCACCAGAACGACTTGGATCGATGCAGCCTGCTTACAATCGCTAGCCATAAGTTTCACAAGGATCTACCAATATGCCAACCAGACAAACGGACATCACTCAATCGACTTACAAAGTTATTTAATAATACGTGTTAACTTAAGCACTTTATTCTGGCTGTTACATTTTCGGCCTTACCAACTGATACACACTTTCATTCCTCCGGCTGAAGGTACAGTCCTTTGCCCTAAAACTCATGAGTAAAATCAATTCGCAATATTAGTTGGGTTGCAGGATTTTAATCGAACATAATGGGGAACAATTGAAAAAGTTATTATAGTTTTTAAGGACTTTGGGAATTACCATAAATAGACAAAAGTGTTTTATAATGGAATTAATCAAAATATAATAAGACTACGGCCCAAAAAAATCAATAAGAACAAGAAAACATTAAAATTAAAATCTCGTCAAGACCGCTCGTCGCTTTTGGAGTTTTAATGGGAAAGTAGTATTAAACGAACTGCAAATTCAAAATTACTGGGTTGTCCGGAAAGTTCGTTTTGTTAATTTGTTAGTTGACGTAGAGTTTCTTCAAACACTATCATAACTTCCTCCCACCCCTTCTCTAATCTGTTTACTATTGTTTACTTGTTTTCCTGTTCTAGTTGTGAATAATTACAGCGTTTTAAAACAAAGTTTTAAAAGGTGGAAAAAATGAGCAGAAAAGAGCATCTTAGGCATATTAAACTGTATTATATGTGAAAAGGAAAAACGGCTGCTTAAGCCAGCCGAAAATTGAAGTCTGTTTATGAAGAAAACGATCCAAATGAAAGAACTTACCAGAAATGGTTTAAACGAGTGTCTACGGGCGACTTCTCCGTAACGGACGCTACCAGATCAGGACGATCAAAGCAAATTGTTACCGATGTGGTGAGAGATTTAATTATTGTTAATCACTGTGCAACAATTAGAGAAATAGCTGAAATAATCAAGAAATCAGTCTCAACTCTTCACGGCGCCATAAAAGAGCTCGGATTTGTGAGTAACCTCGATGTGTGAGCACCTCATTCTTTTACCGAAGCCAACCGCCTGAATCGCGTTGACGTCTGCGATAACCTAAGGATAAGAAATATTAAGACACCATTTCTGAAGAACCTCATTACAGGAAATGAGAAATGGATAGTCTACAATAATGTAACGCGGGAAAGATCATGGGGGAAACCAAATTAACTCCCTCAACCCCCTCACCACAGGAAGGTAATGTTGTCGATTTGATGGGATGTGAAAGGAGTAGTCTTTTTGAGCTTCTTCCAACAAATCAAACGATTAATGCGGATTACTATATCGCACAATTAGATAAATTGAGACCGGCATTGGAAGAAAAACGGCGGAGGCTTATCAATCGGGGAAACGTTAATTGCCATCACGACAATGCCCGCCCTTACACTGCCTTGTGGACCCGTCCGAAACTGTCAGAGCTTGGGTGGGAAGTTTTACCTCACTCACCGTACTCCGTAGACCTCGTCTCGTCCTACTATTACCTATTTCGCAGTCTGAGCAACCACTTAAAGGATTTGAATTTCCACAACGACGAGAGAGTGAAAAATCAAATTGAACGCTTTTTTTGAGAAAAACCACGCGAATTTTATGACAGAGGATTTAAAAAGCTCCCAGAAAGGTGCGAAGAATTTATTAAAAAAGGAAGAGATTATATAATAGATTCAAATAACTGTTCTCTTGTACACAAATTTTTTTTTTTAAATAAATTTCTTTTAAAAACCAAACGAACTTTCCCAACCAACCGATAATTAAGGAGAAGGATAAAACGCATAATTACATTATAAGTCTCACATTTTGATCAAACAAAAACAACAGAAGTGTCTTCACAATTGAAGACTGATCCATGCTGACTTTTCGCGAAGAAATTTCATACAAAAAAATAGTAATGAAATTTGAAGCTAAATTGTTTCACAACGCAGTGCTATGCTTTTTCGCGAGGAAAATTTTCTTAAGTGACAAAGGCCATTTTCTTTGCTGGTTTTCAATATTGAAATCGGAATAACTTAAATGTCATTATTTCTCCGGCTGAAGGTATGCTTTAAGGTTTCTTATAGTTAGAAATCAATTCAATTCCATTGAAATTTTCCTCCTCTTTTACCTTACCTTTACAGCACATTTATTACACTCCCTCACTTGCACTTTGGTTAGTTAAATCAGCATTTGAAGTTCCCCCATTAAAAGTTCATGTAATGTAATTTGTAATTTGCCACGAAGATGGTAAACGTTTTCAGTGATTTATAAAGCAGCGCATTTATTTAAATCGTATTAGCATATTTGTCATTCCCCCCTAAAGTAGGTGCCAAAATAAATTTTACCCTACAGCAGCGAAAATACCACTCACTGCCTTCTGTCATATCATTTATCGCTGACCTTGCGGCATTTACATCTACATTTAACAAAGTGCTTGCGCTTAAATGTTAAACAATTCTGGCGATTATTATTATTTCCTACAACCTTCTGTGTCCTGTTTGTGCAGTGACATATTTAGAATCCTCTTAAGTGATGACGAACTTTAAATCCTTCACATTCATGTTAAGTTTCCCGCTTCTATAATAAAAATAAAAAAGAATTAGTCTCAAGCAATTAGATGGTGTCGGGGATGTGCTAAAATTGTCGGGGATTGTGCTAAAACCCAAGAGAAAAAATGAATGCACAATGTCATTTGGGTTGCCACAATATCATCCAATAACTTGATTTGAACTTATTTATAATTTACAATTTACAATAATGGAGAGCAAACCATTATAATTAAAATCTCCTCAAGATCGATCATCGCTTTCGAGGTTTTAAAGGGAAATTAGTTTTGAATAAACTGCAAGTGCAATTCCAATTAGATAGCTGTGAAATGGAAGGATCTATATAACAAAAGACGAAAGACTAATTACATTACATTAACAAAACTAGATAAACAACCAAAATTTCTTCACAACTAAAGGCTGATCCATGCTGACATTTCGCGATGAAATTCCATATGAAAAATGATAGTGAAATTTGAAGCTAAATTCTTTCACAACACAGTGCTACGCTTCTTCGCAAGGAAAATTTTCTTATGTGGCAACGCCCATCTTTTTTGCCGGTTGCCAACACTGAAATCAGAATAAACTGAATTTTTAGGTCACAATATGTTCGATAATATTGTATATTTGTAAACTTGTTAAATGAAATAGTATTTAAAATAGACAATTCTACAGTTTTGCAAACATATGATCAAATACGAGGTGTGTTCAAAAAAATAAGGCTTTCAAATTTCGCGGACTACGTACATTCGACTGTCGATTATTATTTTTTTTTTTTATGTTGGTACACTCGTCTTGACGATAGGTTGACGGTTGTATCCATATAGCATATTTAGTTTGTTTGTGAGAGGCATAAATAAGACAAGTGTTGATTTTCTGCTATTGAAAAAAATGGATCAAAGAAGTTGCATCAAATTTTTTGTAAAAAATGGAATTAAGTGCTTAAGAACACTTGAAATGTTGACAGTGGCGTACGGTGAGAGTACTCTGAGTCAAAAAAATGTTTGGAAGTGGTACAAGCTTTTCACAGAAGGTCGAGAAGATGTGAATGACAACGCTCGCTCTGGACGCCCCAGCACGTCAACAACCGAGGAAAATGTTGAGAAAGTGAAGAAAATTGTTATGGAGAATCGTCAAATCACAATTAGAGAAGTTGCTGAGGATGTCGACATATCGGGTGGCTCATGCCATGCAATCTTTTCTGAAATTTTGGGCATAAAGCGTGTGGCAGCGAAATTTGTTTCAAAATTGCAGAATTTGGACTAAAAACAACGTCGCATGATCATCGCTCAGGAATTGTTGAATGATGTCGACGATGATCCAGAATTGCTTAAAAGGGTCATAACTGGTGACGAATCATGGGTATATGGTTATGACGTCGACACCAAAGCCCAATCGTCCCAATGGAAGAGTCCAAGAGAGCCAAGACAAAAAAACACGCCAAGTTCGATCAAATATCAACGATTTGCTCACAGTTTTCTTCGATTACCATAGCGTAGTGCACACAAGGTCGTGCGATAAATAAGGATTATTATCTTGAAGTTATGCGCCGTTTGCGTGAAGCAATACGAAGAAAACACTCGGAATTGTGGAAAAAAAATTATGGCTCATGCATCATGATAATGCACCTGCTCACTCATCTTTGCCTGTCAGAGATTATTTGACGAAAAACAATCATGTTTCAGCCACCATATTCACCAGATTTGGCTCCCTGCGACTTTTTCCTGTTCCCAAGATTGACGAGACCCATAAAAGGACGGCGTTTTGCGACGATTGAGGAGATAAAAACCGAATCGCTGAGAGAGCTCAAGGATATACCAAAAAATGCATATCAGAACAGGATTGGAAAAAACGCTGGCACAAGTGCATTACATCTGAGGAGGACTACTTTGAAGGAGACAAAATAGAAATTGATGGATGAATAAATATTTTTTGAGAAAAGTAAAAGTTCACTTTGTTTTTTGAACACGTCTCGTATGTTATATTATAAACATATAAATTGTTTTGTTTAAAATATAGATCAAACTATGTAATTTGTACGGGAGATACCAGAAAAGGCGGGGTTGTTCGTTCAACTTTTTTGATATTTAATTCAAATTCATCAGTAACTTTTAAGACGCTGCAGTCTACGATTTAAAGTTTACAGGGAACAAATATTAACTTTGAGAATCAGTCAAGAGAACGGCAATTCAGTCTATTTTCTTTCTCCAAACTAAATATATTAAGGGCATGATGTATAGTAAATTTGGTCGAATTATGTTCAATTACTTGAAAAATATTAAGCTAATACTATGTGGGTTAACTCAGTCATATGAGTTGAAGGTCTCAGAATAGCGTGATTACCAAGCGGTGCAAATTAATCCAAAGATGAAATTTAAAACAATCTATGAGTTTGTATGGGAGGTACCAGCAGTTACGCAACCATGCGATTTATTTTCATTTACAGACCGTATTTCAGCCGGTCGTTGTCATGCTGAAGAATCACTTTTTCGTGCCTCTCCGACTCATTCGCATTAAGTGACGTCGATACCGATCCCCAGTGATGGTTTCGCTTGGTTTCAACAGCTCGTAATAAATAACACCGACCTGGTCCCACCAAATACAGAGCATAACTTTTGCAGCAAGAATATTCGGCCGAGGCGACGACGTAAAAACATGACTTGGCCATGACTTTCTTCTCTTTGGATTGTTGTAATGAATCCATTTTGCGTCACCATTTACAATACGATGAAGAAACACTTCCTTTTTTGCCACTAAAGCATTTGTGCACAGGCGAAAAAACGACGCTCAACATCCCTTGACTTCAACTCATAAGGAACCCAAGTTTCTTGCTTTCGAATCTTTCCCAACGCATGCAATTGCTTAGAAATGGCTTGGCGGGTAACGCCTAATACTGAAGCAAGCTCCACCTGCATTTGACATGGCTTCCCATTAAGCAATGTCGTCAATTCAGTGTCTTCGAAGGGTTTTCGTCTTCCTTTACGCGAAATTGTAATTTCTCATATTTTCTGAAAAATTACAATGTTGCATACCAGAGTGTAAATCATATATAAAGGGGGATTTTTTAATCGTAGTTTTTTTAATCGAATAAAACACTCAAGTTTGCATCATATATACAAATTTTTGATTTTAATCGATAAATTGCTCTTTGCCATTTAATTTTTAACGATAATTTCATGTAAATGTTGTCCGCGGCTCCGCCTCAAAATGTCCATTCGGAAGGTCCAATTTTTCTTCACTTTTTCGAGCATTTCGGCCTGTGTTCCACGAATAACGCGTGTTATCTTATCCTGTAAGGCTTCAATAGTGTTCGGCTTGTCCACATAGACTAACGACTTGACATAACCCCGCTACGATCTTGGGGGTCAAATGGAGAGATAAGCTGCTCACCAAATTCCTCCCTCAACATATCCATTATTTCACGAGTAGTGTGGCTGTGTGTTGCACCGTCCTGATGAAACCACATGTCAACCAAGTTCAACTCAGTCAATTGGGCCAAAAAAAAAAAAAAATCGCGTATCATGGCTCAATATCGTTCCCCGTTGAGGGTAACCTTTCTTCCACGGTTGTCTTTGAAGAAAAATGGATCGATGATGCCACCAGCCCATAAACCACACCCGACTGTCGTTTTTTCGAGATGCATCGGTAATTCATGTATGGTTGTATGGTTGGTTGTTTTACGTATCCGTTCAGCAAGAAATGAGCCTCATCGGATTTTCATTGAGCTTTTGTAAGGCCCATTTACCAAAAATTAGGCGCCTTCAATTCTTACGTGAGTTGAATTTTATAGGCCTTCAAACCCAAATCGACGTGTAAAATTTTCCTTGTGGTTGAGTAATACACATGCGCAATCGCCAGGAACGGCGACGAATTGACATTTCACGATAGTCATTAACACTGGTCGCTACGGCTGCAATATTTTCTTCGGTACGCACTCTACGCATGCTAGTCGATGGTTTTATGTCCAACAAAGTAAATTTGGTGCGAAATTTGGAGATAACACCACGAATTGTTGATTCAGCAGGTCGATTATGAGGACCATAAAATGGTCGTATCAAACGATGAACATTTGTCACAGAGCACGAATTTTGATAATAAATTTCAACGATTTGCAATCGTTGCTCGTTTGTTAGTCTTTCCATGATGAAATGGCAGAGTATATTGTACACTTTTCATTTTGACAGATGACATTTGGACGCCATTATCAATCAGTGCTGCCAACGTGAAAAACTTAATTCTTGAAAAATCACCCTGTATTTACACATATTTCCAAAACTCAATTCTTTGATCTATTATTTCTTGTACATTCTACTACCTACTCTCTTTATATAAAAGAATCAATTTTTTACAACAATATTGAAATCGAAGTTATCGGAACGGCAACAAATCGTAAACTGTTAGTATAATTCATTGTAATCGTGTTAGTTATAAACGTGTTACACTGTAGTGCTATGTATTTGGTAAATTAACTATATTAAATTTACATTTAACGTGGTTAGAGACGAAGTTGCCGCAAGATTTCCGGGAATTGTGGCTCAGTTCCTTTATTTAAATCACATTAGCTTTTCTGTTACCTCCTCTTAATCCAAATGCCAAAATAATTTTTACCTTACAACAGCTTAAATAGCACAGCCTTGACGTATCATTTATCGCGGACATTGCGATTGCTGTACGAGTATATTCATATTTAACAAAGTGCTACCTAACACTTAAATATTAAGCAATTCGGACATTTGTCTTTAATTATAATTCCCCAAATTACGTGTTACGCCGAACATTGTGTTCTACAACATTTCGTGTCCCGTCTGTTCAGTGACATATTTAGAAACCCCTTGAGACTTGATGAACTTTGAATCTCTCATTCGCATGTTATATTTCCTCCCTGTTGTTGCTACTTCTGAACTACAAACAGAAAACCAATTTGAGTTCAAGTGTTTAGATGGAGTTTGGAATGTTCATTGTGGTGAACTGAAAGAGCAAAAGTGTGTTGCAAACGCTATATGGGTTACCGAAATAACATTCAAGCACTCTCCAGTCGCACTCATTTATAATTTACAAAGCAATAATGAGAAACAAGGGAATAATTTACTGTTGTTTTTAAACATCCAAAGGTGGTCTTAGATAGAAGTGAAATGGAAGTGTTATCTTAAGGAACTGGACAGAATACAGAACCAGTACTGAAACATCAATCAAGTAAAGTGAGCAAGACATGGCCTCACCCAATGTCAATTAGCTTCGGCCGGTTTGACCTTTTAATCCTGTCCAAAATGATGATAGTTGTGACATGTGACAATATCGGCGCAGATATGGCAACTTGATATATAATGGGAGTGTCATTTGCTTTTTACACAGACAAAACTAATTTCGGCCAAATCATTATAATCGATGCGCCTTCTGAACTAGATTTGTTTAGCATGGCCTTAACAATAAGACTGTACGACTTGAATCTTTTACCAGAACTGTAAATGTTATTTAATTGTAAAATATTTCTATAGGAGGCACATAAGTAACGTTAAGATTTATTCAATGTATAACTTTCTTCTTTATGCTTTTATTTAACGTTACCATTTATTAACATTTAGAATATAGTTTGGAAATATGTTCACTTTATGTTTTAAAGATAATATCTTTTAAATGGTGCCAATTGTTTGCTTCTACCTCTCGCTCTTCTCTTTCCAAAGCATTTCTCATAACATTTCTTAGGTCATCCTACGCAAACTATAGAAACAGTACACTAACTAAACTATTGATAATCATTATCACTAATGTTCCATATGGCATGATACAGGGTTGCCCATATTCGACGGACCTATCTGGCAACGCCATAACTTTTGACAGAGATGTCAGATCGCTTAATGACATACCGCGTTTGAAGCGTCAGTCCAAGCAGATTTTTACCATGGAACAATACACGCCACGCGAGCGCTCTGAAATAGTTGAAATTTACATTCAACAGAAGAAGTCAATTGTGAAAACTCAACGTGCTTTTAAAATATTAAAAAATGTGAGAAGTGCGCCTTCTAAGAACACCATTAAGCGTTTATACGAAAAATTTTCGACTGGTGAGGCTCTTTCTAATCCGAAGAGGCCAAATAAAAGTCGACCAAGGCGATCGGCCGAGAATATCGCTGCCGTACGAGCCAGTGTTGAGAGGTCCCCAAGAACATCCCAAAAACGCCGTTCCAGCAGTTGGGCATGGCTCGGTCCACTTTACAACGGATTATTCGCGTTGATTTGCATTTGTTCCCGTACAAAATTCAATTGACGCAAAGATTGTTGCCTGCGGACAAGCCTCGTCGATTGGAATGGGCCCAACGAGTCATCGAAATGGCCGATGATGACGAGCAATTTTGGAACAAAATTATCATGTCCGATGAAGCCCATTTCACATTGAATGGGACCGTAAATAAGCAAAATTGCCGTATTTACGCCACTGAAAATCCTCAGGAGATTCAAGAATTGCCTCTTCATGACGAAAAAGTCACAGTTTGGTGCGGCGTTAGTGCGAAAACGGTCATTGGGCCGTTTTTCTTCCAAAACGAAAATGGCCATGCTGTTACCATCAACCAGGAGCGTTATCGCGACATGATGACCAATTTTGTGATGCCAATTATTCGTCGAAAGCGTATGAGGCAGTTCTGGTTTCAACAAGACGGCGCTCCACCGCACACAAGTCGCATAACAATCGATTTTCTGAAGAATTTGTTTCCGGGCCGTTTGATGTCGAAAAGTGGTGATTTGGACTGGCCACCGCGTTCGCCCGATTTGACGCCCGCTGACTTCTTCTTGTGGGGACATTTGAAGTCAAAGGTTTACGTTAACAAGCCAAGGACCGTAGAAGAGCTCAAGGACAACATTCGTGAAGAAATAGCCGCTATTCCGGCCGAAATGTTGTCGAAAACGATGGAAAATGCTGCAAAAAGGGCACAATACGGCATCAACGCCAGAGGCGGCCATTTGAGAGATATCATATTCAAAAATTGATGTAAACAAATCTACTTGGAACAAATTAAATGAATAAGATTGCCAACCGCCAAATTTTTATTTTTTTCTTTGATTTTTTTTTAAAAACATGGGTCCGTCGAATATGGGCAACCCTGTATTTTCAAATAGACTTTAATGTATTTTGTCCTCAGCATAAGTCGTAAAATGTAGACCTAATTAATGCTTATTATACAATCTCTAAAAAAGTACCGGTAATTGATTACTTTGAAAGCCCGCTTGAAGGGTTTGTCAAAATTCAGTTTGTCATTAGGATTATACAGTTAAGTCAGTTAGTCAGTTAATACAGGGTGGGCCATATGAGTGTTGGCGATTTAATTCTTCAATTTCTCGGTAACGCGTGGCGCAGGGTGGCGGGGGGATATGTTGTTCGCTGCGCCGCTTCCTGGAAATTTAGACGCCTTGGAGCCGTACACGGGAGTGCAGCGTGCATTTTGTGTCCGAGCGTATTACGAAAACAATAAATCAGTGGTTACTGCCCTACGTTTGTATCGGCATGAACACGGTTTACACGATTTAAGTGAAGTTCCATGCGCCAATGTGATGCGAAAATGGATCAGAATGTTCGAAACAACCGGCTCAACAGTACCAATTACGGTTCGTGGTCGCCCAGTTTCTTCAAGATCAGCCGACATTGTGGAGCGTGTTCGTGTTTCAGTTCAGCGAAATCCACAACAGTCAACACGTAAGAGAAGTCAGTCTTTGGATGTCAAAAGAACAACTTTACGACGAATTTTGAAACGTGATTTGCATTTGAAGGCTTATAAGATTCAGATAGTCCAAGAATTAAAACCCGATGATGCCAATAACCGACTTAACTTTGTCAATTTGATGCTAGAGTGGTTCAACAATTTCAACAACGTGATTTTTAGTGATGAGGCCAATTTTCACCTTAATGGCCATGTGAACAAGCAAAATTGTCGGTTCTGCTCCGAGACTAATCCCCGACGCTTGCATGAACGTCCACTTCACAGCCCTAACCTTGTCGTGTGGGCTGAGATAACGTCAACCGGTATTATTGGACCATACTTTTTTGAGGACGAATGAGGGCATGCGATGACGTTTAGAGCGAACAATTATTGCAACAGCTAGCTAAGGTATCCATAGAGCTGCTGAAAAATGTTTTTCCTGGAAAACTCATTTCGAAAGGGGGAGATGTTGAATGGCCCCCACGTAGCCCCGATCTCTCTCCATGCGATTATTTTCTATGGGGCTACCTCAAATCGGTAGTCTACGAGAATAATCCGACCAATTTAGAGCAGTTGAAGAGGAACATTATTCAGGAAAGTAACAAAATACCGAGAACAACTTTTCATCGAGTTTTCCAAAATTTGCGACTTCGGTTCCAAGAGTGTCAAGCAGCCGAGGGAATCCATGTGGACAACATTATTTTTAAGTCTTAAAAATTCCCATGCTTCTACTTTTTAAAAATACAAATATATTTTTTTTATGTTTCGTAGTTTTTTTTTAATTGAATATTTAAACCGCCAACACCGTTATGGCCCAACCAGTACAAAGTGTATTTTACTATTTTTAAAATGAGTATGAAATAAAACAAAGAATTTACTTCATGATACGCCATGATACGCGCTTTTTTTTCCCAATTGGATGAGTTGAACTTGGCTGACATGTGGTTTCATCAGGACGGTGGAACATGCCACACTGCTCGGGAAATAATGGATATGTTGAGGGATGAATTTGATGACCAGCTTATCTCTCGATTTGGCCCTGTGAGTTGGTCTCCAAGATCTTGCGATTTAACGTCTCTTGATTCTTGTGGGGTTATGTCAAGTCGTTAGTCTATGTGGACAAGTCGAACACTATTGACGGCTTACAGGATAACATAACACGCGTTATTCGTGGAATACAAGCCGAAATGCTCGAAAAAGTGACGAAAAATTGGACCTTCCGAATGAACATTTTGAGACGGAGCCGCGGACAACATTTACATGAAATTATCGTTAAAAATTAAATGGCAAAGAGCAATTTATTGATTCCAATAAAGAAATTTAATATATGATGCAAACTTGAGTGTTTTATTCGATTTAAAAAAAAAAACTACGATTACAAAATCACCCTTTGTTAACACTATATATTATAAATCAATAATATCTAGTTTATATATATATAAAATTACCATTACCAGCAATGGCTGTTAGATCTTCATAAAATTCGTCATGCTGTTCAACTTTATATAACGCCATTGGATTTTGTCATTTATTATCTATGCAGGTGTTTGACTACGATTGGGGTCTGCAGGATGATTTCATGGGCTCGGCGAAAATCGATTTAACTCAATTGGAGCTGGGCATAGCAGAAGACATTAGTCTCGCTCTGCACGATGTCAACCGCCCGGATCGACAAATGGGGGAGATATTAATCAATTTAACCCTATGGCCACGAAGTCAAGAGGATAAAGAAATGGTAAGTCAATAGAACATTCCTTAAAGAACTGCAAAAAAAAAAAGAAAACGGGAAATCATTAATATCTATTATCGTTGTTAAGGAAATACAATCTGCGATGGCAAAAAAAAAAGACCAGTAAAACAATTTTTCTTAAAAGATAACAAGCCATTTTTTATAATTCGTCTATAATTAATCAGCAACTCAGACTCCTCCACAGCAATATCGGAAGTTCTTCTTTACACATTTAATCTTAAATGACGGAATTACATTCGGCGGGATAATTTATGCCTCTCCATTAGCTGCCAACAAATCGAATGATTTATTATTTATACACGATTATCGCCAATTTTCTCAACGTTTGACGTCTAAGGGCTTTGTTTAGCATACATATTTTATTTCAGATTTTTGTTTGCTTTTTGTGCGATTTTTGTTGAAAACCTTTTATGTACACTTTTGCCTTTTGTTTCCCATCACATAATAAATTTGTTTGTTTCTGACACCATAGTTTGGTTGTTGGTTGAAGCGCCATCATCCTAACCATTCCTCAGACGGTTCGGTGTCCTGAGGTCGTGTCGCTTTTGGCTTGAACAATTGGTTGTCAATAAGCAATATGGAAATATTAGGAGATTTTATTTTACGCTTTTTTCTCTGCAGCATAAGAAAGTGAAAAGTTTAAAAAACTTTTAAGTCTTAACAAAAAACCAACAGCGGTATTGTTTTTTTTTTTCATAATAAAATATTTCTAATATTGAATACTTTTAGTATTGAGTTATCATTAGGATAGCATAATACAGGGTGGCGCAATAGAACGTGCATATTGCATCATCTTTTTTTGCAGAGTAGAAAAGCCGCGGGCGGGGGGCGCCTACATCGTTGGGTTGGCGGGCTCATGGAGATTTAGTCGCTATGAATCACTTCGACGGGAAGCGTCGCGCATTTTGCGTGCCCGCTTTTTACGAGAACTCTTGTTCATATATTGCTACTAGGCGACTATATTGTGCTGAATATGGACTACGGCCAATTAGTGAAGCTCCGAGTGCTAATTTAATTAAAATATGGGTAAAGCGTTTTGAAGAGACCGGTTCAACATTTAAACCACAAGCAAATGGTCGCCCAAGAACATCTAGGACCGAAGACAATGTTGAGAGAGTTATGGAGTCAGTACGAGGAAATCCACAAATGTCGACTCGCAAGAGATCGTCTGTCTTACAATTATCGCGACGAAGTTTGCCACGAATTTTAACATTGGATCTTAAACTGCATCCATATAAGCTGCAATTAACACAAGAATTGAAAGAGTCTGACTTCATAGCAAGGTTCGCATTTGCTAATGAAATGCTTAATCGATTTTCCAATTTTGACAATATCCTTTTCTCTGACGAGGCTCATTTCCTTATGAATGGGTTCGTAAACCGTCAAAATTGTCGTTACTGGGAAAGTTAAAATCGCAAAATCAAACACTAGAAACCATTGCATAGTCCTAAAGTGACAGTATGGGCAGCAATCTCTGACAGAGTGATAATTGGTCCTTTTTTCTTCGAAAACACACATTGTTGAGATGTTGGACGGATTTTTGGCTCCAGAAATTGAAAGTTCAAGAATAGTGAATTCCAGAACTTGATTCCAACAAGATGGAGCCACCAGTCACACATCAAATGACTCCATGGCGGTGGTCAAGCAGATGTTCCCTGGCAGACTGATTTCGAAAAGAGTTGATATCCCATGGCCCCCACGTAGTCCAGACTTGACGCCTCTTGACATTTTTTGTGGGGATACCTTAAACACAAAGTCTACATTAATAATCCAAGAAACATCGTTCAGCTCTGCTGAAATGGCAGCCATTACACCAGTATTACTGAAGAAAGTTTTCAATAATTTTCGTTTGCGGTTAGAGGAGTACCGTCGTAGAGAGGGTCACCATTTTGATGATGTTATTTTTAAAAAATAAACTCCATTTATTACTCTACAATGCCTTAGATTTATTTTAACCATACCTTTTGTATTTATTTTTTAATCTAGTTTTTAAATATGCACTATAAAATCGATGACTTTTTTAAGAGTGACTCTCAAGGATCCTTTTTGTTCCTTCTTTTGTTGTAATAAGAATACCATATGGCTCATAATTACTACCAGCTTAGCCTTTAGTATTTGACAAGTAGTCAAGACATGGATGTTGCTAACAAATTTCTGGAGTACAAAATTGCAAACATTTCATGTCTTTTCATATAGAAACTAGTACAGAAATTTCAGTCGGGCGAACTGAGTTACATATATGAGTACCCTGTCATATACTTATGTTGAACCACAGCGAGACAATTGCAAATTTCTAAAGGCAGTGGCGTAATCTGCTTTTCAAGATCTATCTAAAAATATGTTCTCCAAACATTTGGCTTCTATCGCATTAAATTATATCAGTTTGAGTTTCAAGAAGAAAATGCTAACCACTTCGACCTTTGGTCAGATAAACATTACATTATTCATCGACAATTTAGTAAATTACTCAGAAATGCTGTCTGTGAAACATTTCAATATTCATTATTTAATATCTCTTTGTCGACTTGTGTTATGTAAACCACACAATGTCTGTATATATATATATATATATATATATATTTATATATGTAGATATATAATTAACATTACAAACTCACCCCTCTCAGTAAACAAAAGACGCATAGAAAAGCTCGAACCCGCACTAATTGACATGACTCAAGTTATGGACTTTCTCAACGCTCGCCCTGTGCCCCGACAATTGACTCCAGCAAACATTCAACAGATAACAAATAAAGTTAATCTTAATTATTTTATGGAATTGTGTATTTTGCTATTTGTTGCTATAAAGTGTTAACCACAACTTAAGTTCAGTTTAGCAGTGGAACTCAAACCAAAGTGCAACGAATGGAACAAACACCAGACGATCGTTGGAAAGATTTATTTGTTTAAGCTCGCCAACGGACGGATATTAAATCAAACCATGAATACATTCAATATTAACTGTGGCAAATATTTGATAAGCCAAAGGGCACTGACAAAGCATTGGCGTAACCAACGCGAACATTGGACTCAATGTCTGCAAACGGAATTGGGAGATTTTTGTGAGGTTAGTACACCGTTGCTTCGGAAGCAGGGTGAAAGAGCAGGAACAAAGCCATAAATAATCGTTACATTCACCGGCAGCTGTGATGACCTTGAGACAATTTATGCATTATGTGGTGATTGTACTTTATAACAATTACTATCATTTGAATCTTTTTCTATATGTTATACGAGGTGTGTTAAAAAAATAAGGTGAATTTTCAATATTCTCAAAAAATATTTATTTATTCATCAATTTCTATTTTATCTTCTTCAAAGTAGTCCCCCTCAGATATAATACACTTGTGACGTCATTCAACAATTCCTGAGCGATACTCATGCGACGTTGTTTTTAGTCAAAATTCAGCAATTTTGGAACGAACTCCGCTGCCACACGCTTCATGCCCAAATTTTCCGAAAAGATTGCATGGCATGAACCAACCGAAATTTGAAAATTCACCTTATTTTTTGAACACACCTCGTACTTAGTCTTTGTTTCTCCTCATCTCTCTATCTCTTTCCCCCTTTCTCTTTCTCGTTGCAGCATTTCCAGCGTAACTCAAAATTGGCTGAATCATCGAAGCGATTAAAGTCTCAAATTTGGAGTTCAGTGGTCACGATTCTATTGGTAAAAGCCAAGGGGTTACCCCTAGCGGAAGATGGTAATAAGCTCAATGATGCCCATATCAAATTTAGGTAACTAAATATTACTTTAGCTAAATATTAGAAAATATGCGATCAGTATGTGGAAGTTGTCTGCATTTTATGTTTTAAGGCTGATGCTATGCTGACTTTTAACGGCGAAACTCCATACAAAAAATAGTCGTGGAATTTGACGATAATTATTTTTACCAGACAGTACCATACTTTTTCGCGAAGAGATTCTTGTTAAGTGGCAACGTCAACCCTTTTTTTTGTTAATTTCCAACACTGACATTGAAACAGTTTTCATTTTTTAATCGTAATATGTTCATTAATACAAGGTAAACTTGCGAAATTAAATAGTAATAAAAAAAGACATAATTTCGCAAATACTTGTATTTTATTTATCATTTTATGACACAAAAACTTAAGTTGTTTCGATTTCGATGTAGGAAACCAATACATTAAAGCTGTCTACTACAAATGTTCTTTTCGCAGAGAAAAGTTCCACGACACATTGCTTGCTAGTAAAATAACTTAATGGCATTGTCATGCTTTCTTATATCGGTTTCCAACACCGAAATCGGAACAACTTATGTTCGTATATCAAAATGTGTCCAGTAATATATTTGTAAAATTAAGTCTTTTTTATTACAATTTAATTCCAGAAATTTACAAATGTATTATCGAACATATTATTTTGCAAAAATGTGAGTTATTCCGATTTCAGTGTTGGAAAGCAATAAAAAAATTTGGCGTTTCCAATTCAAAAAAAGAAAATTGGCTTTGTGAAAAATATTGTACTACCTAGTGAAAAAATGTTGCTTCAAATTTCACGACCACTTTATTAGTAGAAGTTTCAAAATCAGCCTAGTATCAGCCAGCAGGCATCGAACTCTCTCTTTTGATTGAAATCTGTTAAAAAAACACATTCCGCTTATGTTAAACTTGATTCATACAATATTTTTCCGATTTTTTAAGTAAACTTCCGTTTTCGTTATTAGCTACCAAATCAAAGGCGCCAACATGCCTCACACTTAGAGTGTTCAAAACCGAAACCGAAAATTGTAAAACCGGTTGTACAGAGGTGGTGATAGATTGATAGAGATGATTGATATGATATCAGGGGGAGTAGCGGGGAATCCTCTAATCAATTTGATACCTCTCTCATTGAAGTTGTGGAATGTAAATGTTGGACTGTATTGCGAATTATTCAATAGCGATGATCTTTAGGAGGACCAATTTCACAGGTGGTTTCTACCAGAGAACTGAAAATTGGAACTTGTAATTTGGATCATATAATTCCACAGTCATGTGAAATTATATGTAATCAAATTGATATTGCAGAAATTAAAAGTGACGATAAATAAAGGATGAGAATTAGAGTTAGTGCCAATTCAAAGGTGATTTATTGAGGCAACGAGTTGTGCTTACCAGTTGAGATCTGATTTGTAAGTGATTTTTTCTTATTACAAAACTTTCGACAACAGTTAAATTCATATGTTACAATGCAGAATTCATTCATTTAGTACACATATTTTCACTCAATGGAGTTATGTAACACTTCAGGGGCAAAAATTTGAGTTCATTCACAATAATATTCTTACAAAAGTACATTTAACAAAAAGTACATTGTACAAAAAAAGGTTGATTTTAGTATAAATTCAATGGTAAATTCAAATATGAATACAATCTTAAAATTATGGCTAAAATGTTGAAGTTTTGACACCTGTTGTGATTTCACCGAAACCGTAAGCTATTTTTGTTTTCAAAATCATCATTTTCGAATAACCGGCTTAGCTGATTTATTCTCTTCATTTAAGCGGCATCTTTGAAATTACAAAAATGTTAAAAATGGCTTTGTGTTGACTGTATGTGATTTCATAAGTTGTTGTCGAGAATTCATTTTCAAAATAATTCTTCAAAAATTAGATTGAAACATTTCGAAAACTTGAATTGCCTCAAAAACTATTTTCATGTCGAAAATGAAGATGAAAATGATGAACAATCGACATAAATCGATTTTTATAAAAGCTTCAAAAATTTCATTATTTTGAAACTTTTAGTTTAGCAGTTGTTGTTACTGATGCTATAACAACAACCACAATTTTGCGACCAAATAAAGAAGTTTCTACGCTTACAGCAGCTTTTCCTTCTCTTGGATTTTCCGTTAAGTGAATGTCTGATTGCAAATCTGGCATCTCTGCATCCTATGATTGAGATATGGGAGAGCTTCTCACGTCGAGTAAGCTTATACGCATTCTATTTTTCGAATCACTGAACAGAACCTACTGCTTATGGTACAGATTGGCCAGAGGGAGCTACACTCACGACGAAAAAGTTGATGTTTTCTATAGTTGCTGAGACGAGAGAACTTATAGGGAAAACTTCAGAGTCAATGTGATGCATAGGACTTGTCTATCATGGCATTGTCGATAATGATACGTATAATATCCGTACGTTCTCAATATCCTATTCCTATTCCTATTAAAAACTACAATCAATTTTATCTTAAGCAGAGAAAATAAATCTTTTTTTCTTTTTGGTAGAGAAATGTTTATATACGAGTATATTATCGGTCATAATACGCCTAGTTGGAGCTAATGGTTAGCGTTTTTTTCTCAATATCCTATTCTGGTTAAGCTTTCGATTACGGTTACGAAAACACCAGTCAATTGTAGGTTAAATAAAGAAAGGAACTCTAGAGGGTGCCGTGAAAAACATCCCATGTTGGCAGCTGGAAACTTTAATTCAGCCATATCAAATTTGTTTTTGTATGTTAAAGAAATATTTATATATATTATCGGTATGAATACGTCCATTTTGAGTTAACGATTACCGTTTTTCTCACTATCCTATTCCGGTTAAGCTTTCGATTACGGCTGCAAACTGCCATCTATTTTGGCTTGAATAAAGAATGAAACTCAACAGGCTGCCATGAGAAACAGCTCATCTTGACAGCTGGAAACTTCAATTCATTCATAACATATATAATTTATTTTTGTTTAGTAAAGAAAAATGTATAAATCAGCTCTGTCCTGAATTTTTGGCGTGATCAGAAAATTCTTGGTTCTGCAACAAATGTTTTAATTTCCAAATTTTGTATTGTCTTCCACTTTTCCAGGTTAGGCAACGAAAAATACAAGAGTAAATCCTCCTGGACCGAACGCTGGCTGGAACAATTTGATTTGCATTTATTTGACGAAGAGCAAAACCTGGAAATTTCCTTATGGAATCGTAATACTTTGTACGGCAAGGCTTCCATTGACTTGAGCATATTCGAGCGTGAAAATACCCACGGCATATGGAAACCCTTTGAAGACTGTCCCGGTGAGGTGTTCCTAATGCTAACCATAAGCGGCACAACTGCCCTGGAGACTATAAGTGATTTGAAGGCCTTCAAGGAAGATCCTAGAGAGATACAAACTGTGCACGACCGCTATCGATGGCATCGTTGCTTTCAAAATCTACGTGATGTTGGCCACTTAACAGTGAAAGTATTCGGAGCTAATGGATTGGCGGCGGCAGACATTGGCGGAAAGTCCGATCCATTTTGTGTATTGGAATTGGGAAATGCGCGGTTGCAGACGCAAACGGAATATAAGACGCTGACACCGACGTGGAATAAGATATTTACATTGTAAGTAACGTTTATTGTTCTGTAGATATGAAATATCTTTCTCCTTATTTTAATATCTATTGTTTCCCCTGCAGCAATGTCAAGGATATAACCCAAGTATTGGAGATCACTGTTTACGATGAAGATCGTGATCATCGTGTAGAATTTCTGGGGAAATTGGTAATACCACTGTTGCGCATTAAGAACGGTGTGAAGAAATGGTATACTCTGAAGGACAAAAATCTTTGTACACGAGCCAAAGGCATGTCACCTCAGGTAAAAATTAGTTGATAGCAATGCACATAGAAATAAAAACATCTTTTCGCACATTTAATTTCACAATGTAGATTCTGCTTGAAATGAATGTGGTATGGAATGAGGTGAGAGCTGTTTGTCGTGTCCTACAGCCGAAAGAAGAGAAACTGATACAACAAGAGGCCAAGTTCAAAAGACAATTATTTTTACGTAATGTCAATAGACTGAAAGTTATTATCATGAATATACTCGATGCGGCACGATATATACAGTAAGTATGAACAAAATGAATAGACTACTAAACAGGATCATTTCAAACTCCAGAAAGATTACATTATGATTATTTCATGCCCCCTACAAATTACAAAGATTACATATTCTCAATATTTTTGTTTTCTGTACAAAAGATACAATTCGTTTGAATGATTTGCATTGTATTGCCGATATTTCCTGAGCCACAGAATCCACCGTGATCGACTGTGGCTCGGCCATCGTTTGAACGATCGCGGGTTCAATCTCCGACACAGCCACCTGTCAATATTAGAGCGGCTGTCACCTATAAGTGTCTGACAAACGCTTTGAGTAGTCGAGTAATCGACACTCAATGTAATTGTAAGTCTAGTGAATGCTTCTAAAATTTTGATGTTCGGAATCGGCATTAAACTGTAGATCGCGTTGAGTATGTTAAAAATAGAATGCTCACAGATTATGAGATGCTATCATTCATGGGATGTAAAGCAACCTGTTTTTTCATATTTATGTGGAACGGTGCCATATACAAGTATTTACATCAGCATCAAAATATGTTCGAACATCCCGTTTTTTTCGTATGTTAAGATTTTTTCTAGAGATCTCTTAGAACAGAGAACTGGAAAAATCGCATCATCAATCACTTCAATTTTCTACCCAAAAAGCGGAAATCGAACTCAAGCTTTAGAAAATGTGTTTCTTTGGATCGTCAAAGAGTTCGGTTTGACAAATTTATAGTACACAAAACTAAGTTGATCTCACCATATATAAAGCATGAGTTTTTTTCAGTAATATTCGGTTTGGCTGTCGATGTTGAAGCATATTCACGTAGTACCCATGATTTACTGTTTTTAGGTGATTTTTTTATGTGACTGCACGCTAGAAAAACACCTTTTATGTATGTCTGGCAAGCAGTATTTTAAATGTGCTAAACTGATTCTCAACATTTCATATGGAATTAAATTTTTTTCCTTTAAGAACTTTCCTAACAATTTTTAACGATTTGGAATTGTTGAACGACTTAACATTTCCTAGTGTAATTCCGAGTTCTTTCTGCATTAGGCGCAAATCTGCCAATCACAAAAACTTCTCCCATTTAAATCAGTTTCACTATAAGCTTTTTCAAGATGTTTCAGAAGTTCCCGAATATGACTCTTGTTCAGGTCAAAGCTTGACATTTTCGCACGAAAAAAATACTGAAATTTTTGAGACATCGCTAAAATTCCATGGTTTTGGTGTTGCGAGATGCACCGAATCTTACGATATGCCGTTTTCTAAAACCACCTACTCTTGTTTGTACTTCTAATAATGCTTAGTTCATCAATTTTTAAAATAAGGAAGATTTTATTCAAAAAATCAACATATTTTTTTAACAAAAATTGCATTGACTTATCGTAAAAAAATGTCTTCACTTAGTTTTTCCAGGTTTTGTTTTATTAGAAATTATTATTACTTTTATTATTTTATTATTATTATTATTATTTTTATTATTAGAAAAAAGTATCAAAAAAGTAACACTTAAAACTACAGGGATCGGCGCTCTAAGTGTTATCAATTAAAAATGCTATAGTTTTATCAATTTCGATTTCTTTTTTGCTTTTTTTTTTTTGTTTTAAAAACTTCGGTATACCGTAAACACATTGAATTTTAGCAAAAATATGTTATTGCTCGATGTAGCCACCGTTAATGCGGCTAATACCATCGAGTCTGTCCCGGGAAGGCTTCATACGCTACACGATTGTGACTTGACGGCATTTTGTTCTCTTCTCGGGGAAGAGCAATCTTTAAGACGTTGGCCGTCTCATATTTAATGCTAATTTTGTAACACCTTTGATCTTCCTAAGTGAACTGCCCTTTGTGCTCAATCATACCCTTTTCGTATTTTGTAGGTCTTCAATCGCAGTTAATTTTTTAATATGCGCCCTATGCTATGAGCAGATACATTTCAAATTTTCACCAATTGAAGTGCGACTTGTCGTTTAGATTACACTGAATTCTGGCCATCACCCTTTGAACCCCTTTCGGCGACGTTGCCGTTTTCGATGCCCATCGTCATGAAGGTTTATTAATGCTGTCAGTATCACCGGAATCTGTAATGTTCCGAAACATAAACATTTTGTTTACACGAAAATGGCATTGCGATTTTCCGGCCAAATACAAACATTAACACTGTTGTGTTTGAATTCCATTTCGATAATTTTTTTTAACTGCGACGTAAAACGATATGCTTCCACTGGCTTGATAACAACATAATAACCTGAAGCTTGTCAAAAAATGAGCGCACTGTCATTAGCCTCTTGGTTGCTACAGCAGCATAAAGTTGATGACACTTTCAGGGCCTTTATCCGCAATGAAAGATTTTTCAAATCGCTAAAAAAAAATTATTCCTCCAAATTTTTAAATTTATTCAAAATACTGGACTTTTTCATTTTTGATCCTTCCTGCTAAAATATTTTCTTTTTACAACACGGAAAATAATAATTAGAATTTACTAACCACCAGTTTCTTTCACTTTTCTCCTTCTCAGGAGCTGTTTTGAATGGGAAAGTCCCCTTCGATCAGTTATAGCATTTACTTTATGGATTGTGGCCTGCATTTATGGTAATCTGGAGACTATACCTTTGGTCTTATTGCTGATTATAATTAAGTAAGTTTTAAACTATCTTTAGTTACTAACAAATTATAACTACAACTGCTGATGGTCTTTCAGAAAGTGGTTGATACGCATGATAACCGGCCAATCCGATTCCACTACTGGCAATTATGAATACGATTATGATGAGGATGATGAAGATGACAAGGAAAAAGAGGAAAAGAAATCGATCAAAGAACGTTTACAGGCCATACAAGAAGTTTCACAAACTGTACAAAATACGATAGGATATCTGGCATCGCTGGGAGAAAGTACTAAAAAGTAAGTACATATTTGTATTGTAGTCGTATTACGTTGCCGTGGGTGACTTAATGGTTAGTGGCCATCATGCATGTGGTCATGGTGTCCAGCCTCGATACAAACACCTATATTTCCTTGAGCTGCGATCTCCTCGATATGCTGGGGAACACGTCTCTATCAGTGAGTCTAAAAGAAAGTGAGTAACTTTGCTGAATGTGAGAACCCCTCCCATAGCACGTTCATGAGATGCTAAAGAATTTGTTTCATTTTACTTTTATTACCATAAAGTCAACGGTGTTTTATGATTAAATTTTTAATTAATGCTGCGAAGTTTTTAATAAACTAACCAACGTTTATAATATTTGGCTTTTAGTAAGACATATTACTATAGGAACGATACATTTATAAGCTCTCTTTTTCCGGTTTCGACACAGTTTAATAGCATTTATAAATCAGTAGAAAAAGTTCAGTCAGGTCAACCAACTTGCATATACGGCTACTCAACATTCTTACGCGTTGGTCCAGAAGCGTGTGCGGCGTTTGAAAAGTCGCTCCTTATACAAAATTGGAATTACTGCGGAAGAAAAGAACAAAAGTTATAACTCACATTTGATCTTTTCACCAATTTGTCTGGGTTATATCAAATGGGCGTTGCAAAACTGTCTACACATGCTAAATTATACTGAATTTGAATAAAAGTTATGCAATTAGAAAGGTATGTTTTAAAAAAAGTAGCTTGTGCTTGAGCTAGGTGCGATGGTCAGTACAACCGATTGTCTTTCGCTTGATCACGAATTCAAATCCCGAATACAGCCACCTATCACTATTAGGTGCGCAACTAATAGATGGCGCCAGCTGTAAGTGCTAGTCGATTCTGCCATAACCTAAACATCATGAGTTAAGCTTGCGCATATGGTAAACATACCGCCTCGACACAATAGTGATTTTCTTTTGACGTCATATTCTTTTGGTTGTGATTTTGTGCCAAATAATCGTCATATGCGGGAAGTATTGATTTTCTTTTTTCAATCGAAGAAAACGGCGGCTTAAGCTCATCGAGAGCACCAAAACGTTTACGTGAGATGCTGCTTCCGTCTCTTTAAAGACAGTGGTTTTGATGTTGACGACCGCTCACGTGTGGGAAGACCAAAAACCTTTGAAGACGCTGAATTGATGGCATTGCTTGATGGGGATCCGTGTTAAACGCAGGTAGAGTTTGCTTCAGTATAACGAGTTACCCGCCAAGGCCTTTCCAAGCGATTGCATGTGTTGAGAATGATTCAAAATCATGGAACTTAGGTTGTTTATAAGTTGAAGCCAAGGGACGTTGAGCGTCGTTTCTTCGCCTGTGAACTGCTGCAGAATCCCATATTCATAGGATGAAAGAGAATTTCTTTTGTTTTTTTTTTTTTAATTTGTATGTGAGGAAGGACTATGTTATCCGATGATTTATTCTTCTACCAAGCGTTAAAATATAATAAAATTCACAAAAAAATCGGTAAATTAGTCAATTTGTATGCGAGTACCAAAAGGAGAGTGGCATGACTACTTATATTCATTCCCAGAACTAAGTACATCTAGCGCATGATGCTTGCAAATCCAATTGAAACCAGCACAACTGCTTATGAGATACAGGGTGGCACAACAGAACGTGCATATTGCATCATCTTTTTTCGCGGGGCAGAAAAGGCGCGGGCGGGGGGGCGCCTACATCGTTGGGTTGGCGGGCTCATGGAGTTTTAGTCGCTATGAATCACTTCGACGGGAAGCGCACATTTTACGAGAACTCTCGTTCATATATTGCTACTAGGCGACTACGGCGAATTAGTGAAGCTCCGAGTGCTAATTTAATTAAAACATGGGTAAAGCGTTTTGAAGAGACCGATTCAACATTTAAACCACAAGCAAATGGTCGCCCAAGAACATCTAGGACCGAAGGCAATGTCGAGAGAGTTATGGAGTCAGTACGAGGAAATTCACAAATGTCGACTCGCAAGAGATCGTCTGTCTTACAATTATCGTGACGAAGTTTGCAACGAATTTTAACATTGGATCTTAAACTTGCATCCATATAAGCTGCAATTAACACAAGAGTTGAAAAAATCTGACTTCATAGCAAGGCTCGCATTTGCTAATGAAATGCTTAATCGATTTTCCAATTTTGACAATATCCTTTTCTCTGACGGGGCTCATTTCCTTATGAATCGGTACGTAAACCGTCAAAATTGTCGTTACTGGAACAGTGAAAATCCCAAAATCAAACACCAGAAATCCTTGCATAGTCCTAAAGTGACAGTATGGGCAGCAATCTCTGGCAGAGGAATAATTGGTCCTTTTTTCTTCGAAAATGCGCGGGGCCAAAACGTCACGGTTAATACGGAACGCTATGTTGAGAAGTTGGACGGATTTTTGGCTCCAGAAATTGAAAGTTCAAGAATAGTGAATTCCAAAACTTGGTTCCAACAAGATGGAGCTACCTGTCACACATCAGATGACTCCATGGCCGTGGTGAAGCAGATGTTCCCTGGCAGACTGATTTTGAAAAGAGGTGATATCCCATGATCCCCACGTAGTCCAGACTTGACGCCTCTTGACTTTTTTTTTGTGGGGATACCTCAAACACAAAGTCTACAGTAATAATCCAAGAAACATCGTTTAACTCAAGGAGAATATCCGTAGTGAAATGGCAGCCATTACACCAGTATTACTGAAGAAAGTTTTCAATTATTTTCGTTTGCGCTTAGAGGAGTGCCGTCGTAGGGAGGGTCACCATTTAGTTAATGTTATTTTTAAAAAATAAACTCCATTTATTACTCTACAATGCCTTAGATTTATTTTAACCATACCTTTTGTATTTAGTTTTTAATCTATTTTTTAAATATGCACGTTCTATTGCGCCACCCTGTATAAGTCTAAGAATATAAGGGTAATTTCTGTGGAAGGAACCAAGAACTGTAGATTAATATAATGCACACAAATCTAGATTACTCCTGCCTTTTCATTATAATTTGAAAAGGAAAAATTGTATGAAAATTACCAAAGTGGGCATGAAAATGCTGTTCATTTTCATGCTCGCACACTACTTTCGTAAACATTTCGCCTGTGCCAAATTTAACCGAATTTATCGCAATTGAATGAATGGCATGAAAGTAAGAATATTTGGATTAATATGAGAGGTATAATAAAGAGCGCGCCTATGCGGTCTATTATATTTGTAGTATTTGAAAAAAAATCCACCGATTAATCTCATCCCTCCAGGCACTACACCAATTTAAACCATTCGTTTATTAAAACTTGGTACGCATAGAGCCTTCGCCAAATTAACATCCCTCATTGCTATACCACTTTCGGTATCTCTGACGCAAATTGAACCATTTTTCAAGGTTTAATCTAATCTTCTGTAATTTTTAATTATTAGGCTGTAATATAGGCTATAAAACTTGAGAAAAATCGACCATGTAACCCAGGCCCTTCTAATATTTCTTCTAAGCGGTTGTATAGAATTCTGTAAATTCATTAAGCTCTTGATAAATTTAGTTCTAAAAATAAAACTGGACGGCGTGAAACACCTCTTCCATTACCTTCCATTAAATTTGATCAATTTAATGAAATTTAATTTTCACCTCCCAACCCAAATTTGTGGGCTGAAGTTACTTCAATTTTTGTCAACTATATCGTGTTATGATAAACTTTAGAAAAATCAGCCTACTAATTTAAACTATACGAGTACAACCTACTCAATCAATTGAACCAATTCCCCTTTAATTTAGCATGCGTCAAGAATTGCGTAATCACAGTTCCCCCCCAAATGAAAATTAAATGAATTTTTATGCCCTTTGGCACTGATTTAGCAAAACAAAGTGATACAGAAAGTTGTAATTTTGTTTTATTGTTCTTGAATTCAGAGTATTTGTTGATATGAAACTAACGACTTGTCACGCTCTTTCGGTACTCCCCACATATGTCAGTTTAACTGACTGAAGTTGCTGCACTGATTTCATTCAACATTCAAGACAGTATCTCCATTATCCAAATTTCGACCAGAAAATGTGGTTTTTGGGACTAAATTATATTGGAAAAATAAGATTTTCTTTTGATATATTTGTAAAATGTTCGCCATTTCTTAGTTAATTAAAATCAATCTATGGCAATAACTAATGTACGAGAGCGGTTCCAAAACTAGCCGCCCGAACAAAGAAGACACAAACAAATTGGGAAAATTTTTCATTATTTTTCAACATGATCTCCTTTCAGCTCGATACACTTTTTCCAACGATATTCAACAGCTTCTATACCCTGTTTTTAGAAAGAACTGCCAAACTCCTTAAAATAACCCTAAACCGTAGACTCCACCTCTTCATTGTTGATAAATCTTTTACCATCGAGCCATTTTTAAAGTTTAGAAATAGAAAATAGTCCGAGAAAACTAAATCAGGCGAATACGGTGCGCGATGAATCAATTCGAACTTTAATTCATTAATTTTGGCCATCACAATAGTGGATGTGTGAACAGGAGCATTGTCTTGATGAAACAATACCTTTTTCCCATCAATTGCCGGTTTTTTCCATAATTTCATCACCAAAACGCTGCAGTAAATTAGCATAATATTCGCCGTTGATGTTGTTATTTTATTTTCAATAAAATCAATGAAATAATTCCATGCGCATCCCAAAAAACAGACGTCCCTTGCCTGCAGATGAAACCATCTTCGCCTTCTTTGGACACAATTCTCCCATTTCAGTCTACTGCTTTGACTGTTTCTTTGTCTCAGGTGTGAAATTATGGGCCCATATCTCTTCCATGGTTATAATTAGAAGCAAAAAGTGAGTTTATTGCGCTGAAACATCGACAAACACTCTACTGAAACATCTTCACGACGCTGTTTTTGGTCCATTAAAAGCAAGCGCGGCACCCATTCTGCGCACAGCTTTCTCATCTTCAATTTTTCGGTCAACATACGATATACAGCACTTTTTGAAATACCTATCAGTTAGCTCACGCACGCTAAGGCGACGATCATCCAATGCCATTTTGTGGATTTTTCTTAACTGTGTCTGACGAGTATGGCGTGGACACCTCAATTGGTCGACCACTACGGTGTTCGTCTTGGCAGCTCGTACGGCCTCGCTTAAACTCTGCTACCCAATATTTTACAGTCGAAAATCATTTTAGCTAGCACGTCAGCCGACCATCATCCAATACCATTTTGTGGATTTTCTTAACCGTGTCTGGCGTATCCCGCGTGGACCCCTCAATTGGTCGACCACTACGGTGTTCGTCTTGACAGCCCGTACCGCCTCTTTTAAAACCTATTGCCCAATATTTTGCAGTCGTAAACGAAGGAGCGGACTCTCCCAGAATAGAATTCAGCTGAAATTTAATATTGGTTGGACTGAGGTCTTTCAAGTTGGAAATACTGAATTATATAACGGTGACCAACTTTTTCCATCTTTACAAATTCACTGAAGTCGTTGACTTTTTATGGTTCAAATAAAAGTACTAAGCAACGTGGTGCCTTGAAACTTAAATAATATAAGGTTGTCACTTATCACCAAAATAATTTTTTTCAAACTACTGGCACCATCTGTACGTCAGGTCGGCTAGTTTTGGAACCACTCTAAACCAACTTGTTATTATTATTATTAATTTATATGAGATCGACCCACTGTGGACATAGTTAGTAAAAAAATACTAAAAAATATGAGAAAAAATAATTTTTTACACGCTCAAACTAACAATTTTAATATGACAAAATTCTCTCAATATGAAAAAATATGGCCGAATAAGAATTAAAGCCACCTTTCTGAGCTTTTCATTATTTAATACTAATATATGGTGAAAATTAACCCAGTATTGCCCTGAACTTTTCTGTTTTATATTTTGTTGAAAAGAAACATACTTACGTATTTTACCTTCTGAGCTCAAAAATGAAGTTGATTTTTCAGTAAATCATTTCGTTTTTCAGAAAAGTGTAAAAACCTAGCATTAATATATGGTAATAGCGGATCGCCCATGGTTTAGGATTTTTTTTTATATTTTTGGACATGTTTTACAAAAAAAAACTGCACAAAAATGCTGTTTCAACCATGTTTATTGAAATTAAAAATAAAAAAAAAACAATTTTTTTGAAAAGCAGGAAATCATGGTATGGTACGCAAACTTGCAAAACACTACGCCAAGACCAACGTTGCATTTTACACATGCTGTACGGCCGTTCACTTTGCATTGATCACCAGCATAGTGTCTGCGATTTGATGGTACTACAAAATGTCCCATTTGATCATAACGGAGAGTGTGTTCAGTGCGATCCCCCAATTCTTGAAATATGTTTTGAACTGTGAAAAAGGGTTATTCTTCCTCATTCGGAGCTAACGAATGAAAATTAAGAAGTTAAACAAATTTTTAAACCTTGACTTTTTTAAACACGACTCCAAGTTCATCCTCTTCATCAAAGTTTTATGAATACCTTCCGCTAGTCATTATAAGCTCACAGCCGCCTTTTAACTGAGCCGGGCAAACGTTATCTGTAATTCCCTCACATTCTTCCTCAGCATCATCTTCGCCCAATATGTTTTCATCTGCAGTTGGTTCGATGTAAATGATAGTTGGTAAATCGGTAACCTCACCGTCATCTTCAGGTTCATCAAGCTCTTGAATATAATCAAGCATTTGTTGTAAGAGACAGCAAAATTTATATAATGACAAAAAAACTATTAACAACTTTACATGAATATTGTAAAACGGCACAAAAATGCATATGAAATGTGAAAAATTAAACCTGTACCCTAGGCGATCCACGATTACCATATGGTAACGCCTTAAAAAATATACAAAAAAACATTTTTACAAAAAATAATTCATAGTTTATTTTGTTAGCTACTAACACAATTACTTTTATCAAAATGTGTTGAAAAATTATTACCAAAACTGAGAACTTACCGACGTGCCATGTCTTAAATCAAAAAAATTATTTAATATTTTTTTGTGACCACAGTTGAAGATTATACAACTTTGCTAAATCAACTCAGAATGACTAAAATTACACTTCTTTATCAAGCAATACATTTTTTACATTAGCTTGAATGTTTTTCATTTGGTTGTGTGATTCCCCTTTTTGTAAATACTCGTACGTGAAAATATAACGACGTACTCTGCCTCTGACTCCGACTTAACAGATGCGGAAAGAATCATCCCAGTTCAGGCACATTTCAGTGCTATAAATCTAATTGAAGGAGTTTCTTCCTTTGAACGAGCCATCCTTGTTCACACCCTTTTCAACGTTACTGAGCGTGATTATGGACAATATATATCATCGGATATTTCATTGAAGAAGTGACCGAAGCCTATAGATTATGTTTCGTCGCCCCCATTTATCTTACGAGGAACTGGTACATTATCCATGACACCGCCTACTGCAGTTTAAGGATGCAACTATTGTTGTTATTATTATTATAAATTCACTAATATAAACTTAGCGTTATGCCGCTCTTTACGTACATAATTATACATATTCTCCCTTTTTTGTCTTTATTATCCTTTTTAGCACCTTTAATTTTTCCGTCCCCGAACTAACCTGGCTGGCAGTGGTTCTACTGATAGGTGCCATTGTGGTCTTGCACTTTGTACCTATACGATTTCTCCTGCTCTTCTGGGGTATCATGAAGTTCTCCAGACGAATACTGAGACCTAACACAATACCCAACAATGAGCTATTAGACTTTCTCTCACGGATACCGGACGATGAAGAAATTGTAAGTATTCGTATTATAATCATCAAAGAACAAAATGAAATTTAATAATTTTCTGCCTTTACAGAATCAATATCGTGAGTTGCCACCTACCGCCAACACCGAGGCTCAACGAACCAATCCCAAGAAAAAGTTCAAAGCCTCATAGTCTCTGGCTAGTGTGGAAGATGCTGATGCCATACACGATTTCCTAAGTGCCAGTGATCATGCAAGTAAAACCAAGAGTTCGACAACCATAGCGGCGGTGCACGCAGCCGCTGCCATGCCCCAGCACATGGTCAATATTTCGACGCGTTCGATGCGTAGCGTGACCCAGAAATTTAAAGCCAGTACGGACAGTCTTCGTATGGCAGCATTTAAAAAGATCCACAAGAAAACTACTGAGAAATACGACTAGATGAAGCAGAGGTGTAAGATTCAGAAAATTCTCACACCTAAATTGAAAAGGAGTAATCGTTAAGAGACAAACAATTTCCATAAATGAAAATCAAATCATAAATTCCATTTTTTTCCTTCTACTCCATTTTTATGAAACAAAAATATTATTGAATGGCACTAAATGGAAACAAACAAAAAGCAAAAAAAAAAAACAAAATAATAATTGTAAATACACCTCAGTTTTTTTATATATATTTACATTCTCGCATTCTCGCAGATCAAATTCTGTTTTAAACACCTAATATATAATGAATTAGCCAGTGTAGGTTGACGAAGGAAGTGTTCTTGAGGTCAGATTTAAAAGTAACATGCGTGAGATTTGGTACATTTGACAACCATATTTGAATTTGAATTTGTATCAATTTCATTTTCCGAGAGTTGTTTATTGCTGGTAAAGCATAGCTGAATATCAAAAATTTGCTATTTTAAATTAATTTAAAATAGTTGAAATTGGGTTAAATTTCGTTCCCTCAAAATGGATATAGTAATTATTTGTAAAAAAAATAAGAAAATTATATTTGACAATCTACGCTAATTTTAGATTTTAGTTATGCCGAGTATAACGATTTCTGAAGAACCTTCTATAATATACACTTTTATAACATCCACTCTCATATGTGGCATTAATCAATATAGAAATTCAGTCAGGGAATGTGGCTTACACATTATACCTTCACCCAACGTCAATTTCCGTTCGTGAAAAAATATAAGGGGTGCCGAAATGGAAGTGGTTAGTCAATAACTTCTTTTCAAAATGCTCATTCTCAGAACCAAAAAAACACAAATTTCCTTGCATCTCATGAATGAGACATGAGAGAGGTTTTCACATTCATTAAGCCGGACCTTTTGACGATTACGAATGTCACATTTTGAAAAGCATTTATTAAACTTGTCGATTACTCGACTACTCGAAGTATTCATCAAACACGCCGAGGTGGCCGCCACTCAAATAAACGATAGCTGGCTGTATACGGAGTTGAATCTGCGATGATAGGGACGACAGCGAAATTATACTAAATTTCGCACATATGAACCTTCATGGAAATTCGCAAATAGGTCAAAGCTTCATACAGTGTTCTGGAACTTTTATGTATTTCCACTATCAGATACACCAAATTGATTACGTAAAGGTTACTTAAAGAATTCTTCAGAGTTCATAAAACGTAAACGATCAGACAAACACAGTAATCGTCAGCAAGGAAACATGAGACGATTTACTATTGATTTGTTCCACAACTTTTTAATAGTAAATCAAGCGATAGAGAAAAAGAAAAAATATTTTCCCTGATTGCAAGATTTTGTACTTTTTATAAATTTCATAGAAAGTAAAATTTCAACAATTTTATGGGATTAGAAGAAATAACAATTATTCTACTCCGTATTCACTCTCTCCTTTGTCTATTTTTTTTTTTCTTTTTTTTTTTTTGGCTTCTAAATTTATTGCAATTCGTATTAGTTTTGAAATATGGAAACCCGTTTTTGGAGAAAACTAGTAATAGCTGTATATCCATTAGAGAATAATTGGTAAAATAGTTCATAGTTCACAGCAACTGTGAAATTGTAAAAAACCATGTAATAACATTTCTTTTCATATCAAAAATACCAAATGCGTTGGCTTTCAGATAAGAACTGTCCCTCCTTAATCTACCCTACTGGTTAAGAACTACTTAATATTTGAAAAATATTAAATTTGTTTATACTTTAACTAATTTATAACTCTAACAAATAAATATTTATTATTGAAGAATAAACAAATAATAAAAAAAGCAAATATCCCTCCTTTAATTCTTTCAAATAGTATTTGAATTGTATTTATTTTCTGTCCAATTAAAAGTTGAAAAACAAGACCTTACTTATATGTATTTATATCTAGTAAAGCCCAAATATTTATAAAACAAAAACAAGAAAAAAACGTTTTGTGATATTTTTTCAAAAATTTTATGGCATAATTTAATAATTAAATGATATTTAAACTAAACATACTATATATTTTTACTTAATCTACAATTAACTAATAATATATATAAAAAGCGTACAAGCTCTCTCTCTATCTCTCTTCGTGACTCTATCTATCTCTGTCTCTTTACTCAGTTAAAGCAAATGTATGCTGGCTTTTCGTCACTTATTTCCTAAAATTAAATTTTAGCAACATTTTGTGCACTGAAACCGCTTGCAAACGCCAAGAAACCTGATAGTTACTTTATTTGTTATATCAAAATATTTACATTAACTATTATAACATTTAACTAGTTAGATTTTTTGCAAATAAAAATTATTCATAAAATATTTAACATTAAGAAAAATTAACATATTTCTCACTCACTCATTCTCTCCCCCCTCTCTCCCTTATACACACATAGTCTGTAATACATGAATTCACTCACGCTCACATTGAAAATGTACCTTGAAAACGTAACTATTTGAATATATATTTAAACTTACACACACACACACACACACAACACATACATACCAAACAATACCAATCTCTGAATATTATATTTACTATATCAACTGTAATTGATTTATAACTATAGTTAAATAAATAGTTATAAATAACTATGACCTAATACACACCAACAAAGTAAAACAAAAATCAATTGTAAATTGTTCAATTATCTGCGATTCTTCCTTAAATTTAAATACAAAAAATAAAGACAAAAATATTAATTTGAAATATTCTAGCCCTGGGTTCTTTTTTTGTAATAACCAATGATAATCAATGGTTTGTCTTTTTTATCAATTTGTCTTCACGTATTAGGTGTTAGAAACCTTTGTTGTTAGACAATATTCTGTATTAATATTTCTTCCATGGAACTCCTTAATGGAGTGTCTTTTCTTTTTTCGTGAAAGAAAGTTTCATATAGAAAAGCGCATTAATCTTCGCACAGAAAAGTGTCATAGAAGACATTTTTCTTATAGAAAATTGTTACGGAAGTCATTGTTCATATAGAAAAGTGTCATGGAATACACCTATCGCATGGAAAGAACAATTTTAATGTGCAAAAAAAGTTGGGGAAGACAACCTTACAATGAAAGCCTGGCAAAAGGTACTTGTTATAAAGAAGCGCAATTTTCAAGTAACTTTCTGCAAACAAAAATTAAAAACACTAGAAAACATGAGACGTTTTATTACTGAAATTTTTGTTAAGGGAAAGAAACAAAAAAGAATACCCAATTAAATATTATAATTAATCATTTTTTTTATTGTTATGGTATAATTATTATTGTGGAATAAAGTATTGAAAATTGTATTTATTTTTTTTTTTTTTTTAATTTCGTATCAATTGGTTTTTTTTTTTTGCTTTTTTTTGCATTACTGATTACTGTTTCGGAGAACACTTTTTATATAGAAGTTGACTTGGGAGACATTGTTGCCGTAGAAAAAAGTATTTTTTATGTGAATACGATAGATCCTCTCCTTGGATAAAATATGCCTTTCAATGCCCTTCTTCATGTGAATAGTTATTTTCAAGACACTTTTACGTATGAAATGTCTATTCCAAAGCACCTGCGCATACGAAAATTAACTTTCAAGTGTCCATCCTCTTAGAATTTAACTCCAATTAAACTATTGAACATACTTCAAATATTGGCTGCATCTGCACCAATACTCCACAATATTTGTTGTCCCCTCTGATGTTAAAAAAAAAAATAATATGTTTTACAGTATGCAATCGCTTACTTACAATAAATTTATATGCGTTTAAAATTGGTAGATGTTTGTTTTCATAACGACAATTTCAAAATGACAACAGACTTCGTTCACAAACCACCAATAGAAAGCTTGATAGCAACTAATAAAATTGCCAGTAACCAGAAAAGTCACTTTAAGTTGTTAGAAATCAACTAAGGATTTTTTCAACTACGCGACTATGGACATTTTTCCGTTACTAATTTATTCTAAAACTAGCGGACCCGGCGAACTTCGACTCGCCACAATTTAACGCCTTCAGATAAACTCTCGAGTAATAATAAAACATAGTTCAAATAGTTCAAATTTCAATGCGATTTATTTGAGTTGAATCGAAATCAGTAGAGAGCGATATGATGAACAGTGTTTTTTGATTTGTTTTCTGGCGCAAAAACAAACAACGAAGGCGGTTTCCCAACACGCGAACAGGCAACGTACAGCTGACCGTGCGGAAGACAGGGAAATTCGAAATTAATCCCCCAGACTTCCAACGACTGGCCTTGCGATTTATTTATTGTCTTTGTAAAAGCCAATCGAATGGGGAACTGAATCCGCTTAAATTGGAATGGAAAATCAGTTGGAATTCTCGGAATTCGTGGAATAAGGACTTCTTCTTCTTTGAATTTGCCCTCGATAATCGTCGCTTGAATCACATTGTTCATCAGTTTCTTGATGGACAATTGCATACCGTTGCACAATTTCGGATGATTCAGATTCCGCAACATGATTATGATCGATCCTACCTTCAGCTGTAAATTATGCCGCGGTGTTCCTGGCACATCAAGCGAGTTCAAAAATTCCGTCGGATAGTTTGTCGCTTCATCCTCTTCGGTCACGCTGTCAACGGATTTGTACGAATGCAGTTCCCCAGCGATTTGACTTTGAATAATCAAATTCAAGTTATCGACGTCTTTATTCTTCGCTGCTAGTATTGCCCTTTCAATAATCCAATGGAGATTTTTATAATTTTGTGCAATGCCGGGGAACACTTTGGTGATGAGTTCCTCCTTCGACGATGTGAACGATGTGAGGTAGTGATTGTGCAGCGCGAACTTGTGCAATATGGGCACGTCTCCATCCATTATGTTCTGCGCGTTCCTCTTGCATTTGATTATCACGGACTTTCTGACTAATTATTGCTCTACGTGTACGAAGTCCACGATTTGATCGTCTAATAGGTGGCATTAGTCAAATAACTCTCCCTGAAATGGAATAAAGTCCTTTTTGACTAATCCTATTAAAAAGACAATTTTTTTCAAAAAAAAACTTACGAGATGAATGTATCGCAATAAATGCCCGCAATCCAATAAGGTAACCTCACTTTTTACACACAAACTTATTTTCTGAAAAAATGATCGAATTGATAAACATTGCACTAAATTTCAATTGATCGTACTGCTCGTACCGTTAATGGATGTGATACGCGATATATGAATATCCGAATTCAGTGTAATAATACGCAAAACTCGAATCAATTGCAGCAAGAAAAATAGCACATTTGTTTAATAGAAAATCACAATGCGAAAAGTGCAGCTGTCAAATTGCGCTCAGTTTCAGCATTGAACGCAGCACAGCGCCATCTGTTATTTGTCTAGTTAACTTCTCCACCCAAAACTCACGCAAAACATATTTTATCGCAATAAATTTCGTAATTTTCCCAAATTTTCCGAGCTTTACAACGAATTTTCCACTTTTATATCGCGCAAAATCATCAAATCATGTGATAAAATGCAAAATTTCGTCGAAACAAATTGAAAGTTCTCACGCTTTTCCGGAATTTTTCGTGTTTTCCACAGTTTTCTATTTTGCCATTCGAAAAGACATTCCGGAACAATTCCACACAAAATTCCACACAAAAAATCAATCTTCGATTTGTTCAATTTTCCGACTTTTCCGGAGGGTTTTCCCAAAATTTTCTTTCGTAAAAACCTTCTCCAGGCAATTACGAACAATTGAGAAGAAATTTGAGCCAAATTGGTCCAGGCGTTCTTGAGCTATGCGCTTACCAACACATTTAGCGATTCATTTTTATATTATAGATTGTTTCTAAACAGTTTTTGCTACAAATTTCAATTGCTGTTCAAACATAAGTATCAGCATTCCCTCTTGTTCAAGTGTCATTCGTAAAGTCATGTTTTTCAAACAATATACTCGTATATATGTATATGCATATACTTTGTATTTAAGCTTTCAATAAAAGCTTTCGGATGAGAAAAAAATTGTTTACTCATAAGCACTTGATATTCTCGTATACAGCTGTTGCTGTTTATTACCAGCCGCGCTTGACAGCAAGTTTACTCTCAAAGTAATATTTTAGTTGAAAATGTTACCCGAACATCAAGAATCGGGTTATCGGTTATTTGACCGAACAAAATACTGGATAAACTGGGTTCTTTCGGCAATTAAAAAAAACTACTTTTATTGAATTATTTAGCTGTTTAACCGTCGAACAATAAACAAATTAACACTTCAGCGAAAAAAAAAACAAACAAAATCCCAGAAAAGCAAACTTTTCCCAAGAGAATTGATGTAGTTTGAACTGGGGTATATTAAATTTCATCGGGCTTATAAGTAGAAACTTAGCAGAACATATCTGTATTCATACTAAAAGTTCTTGCAGGATAAGATATATATTTAAAATTCAATTCGATTCAAGAATTCATAAGTGTAATGGCTGGATGAAGTCAACATCATTTCATTTCTTTTTCACCATTAAATCAAATTGCCTTGGGATACAATTTTAAATATTATTATGTACTATTAAATAAACTAGTTTTTATGACCAAAAATCTTACAACCCTTTCTCTAAAGCTCAATATTCGATTAACATTATTTACTTCGGTAAATATATTTGAACATCCGAAAATTATAATACCATTTTTCGTTAAAATTAAATAAAACACACATAAAGCTATGATTCCGATGAAATTTTTATTTCATTATAATGCTTAGACCTTGCCATTATGAGTATGCACGAAATACTAGGTCATTTAAATGACCTCTTCTGAATTGGTTGCAGCAGTGGTAGTTTTCGACTATTTGTTCGCTTATTTAGGGCGATGTCTCGGCGATAACTTGCCGAATGCTGGTTTTCAAATGCTTCAACATCTAGGGGTTATTCGCGCAAATACGGTATTTGATGTACTTCTACAAGAAAAGAGTTTAACGGCGTCAAATCACATGATCTTGGTGGTCTATTGATGTGGCCAAAATGTGAAATTACACTTTCCGGAAACTTCTCAGGCAATAAAGCCAAAATCAATGGGGTTGTGGGACGCGTGGCACCATCTTGTTGAAACCCATATGGTCCAGTTCATATTCTTCAATTGCAGGCCAGAAAAAAGACGGTTATCATACGTTTATAGCACTCTGAATTGAAATTCGGATTATCTGCCATACATTCACGAAAAGAAATGATATTTTCGGCAGTGCGTACAATACGATGATGGACAGGCCTGACTACAACCGTAACGCTTCCAGTCTCTTCAAATTTCTTTATGATCTTGCCAATTTCTTGCACAGTAGGAAAGCAAGCATTGCAGCCATCTTGCTCATGTTCAAATCTCCGGTTCATACACGATGTTTAACATTTCAACTAGCTCACGTATTCTCAGCCGAAGACCCTTCTTAACCGTGTCGGGCGTGGACACCTCAAGTGGTTAATCACAACGGCGTTTGTCTTGGTAGCTCGTACGGCCTCGTTTAAACTCTATTACCCAATATTTTATAGTGGTAACAGAAGGAGCAGACTCCCCCAGATTATAATCTAGCTTGGCTTTAATATTGGTTGGTCTGAGACCTTTCAAATGGAAATGTTGAATTTCATAACGGTGACCATGTTTATAAATTCACTGAGACCATCAAAAGTGGTTCATATAAAAATACAAAACGACGTGGCGCCTTGAAACTTAAAACATATGTTTTATTAGGTTGCCACTTTTCACTAAAATATTTTTTTTAAACTACTGGCACCATCTGTACGTCAGGTCGGCAAGTTTTGGGATTGCATTCACATATAGTGCCTTCTTATAAATGTTATTATACTTTGACAATCAGTCCTAGTTCATGGAATTCGTTTAAAGAAATTTTATGAAAAGCTGATATAACAATTTTTTATTTGTTGTATTTTTATTATTGATTATTATTATTCTTTAGGAAACCAGTTTTCGAGAAGTTAAGAAAATCAACATAATCATGTATTTACACTGCCGGTATTGTATAAGTCTATGTTTTACTGCCTTCTACATTGTTCGAATATCTAGTATAGACATTTTCAACATGAGTTATCACTCATTCAATTGCAAATGCAGTTGTGAATCTGTGTAAAATCCAAAATTTTCAAAAAAAGGTCCTGAAAATGTTTTTTTTTTTAAACTAATATTTATGCTTATAAAATAGTTGTCCAAATACCGACAGCATCACATCCTTATAAACTGTTGGTCAACATCTGTACCCTGCGCATTTAGCGTGTGGCGTTTTGATAGATTTTGTTATATTTGAAACGCTTTTATGACGCATGTCAACAGCATGGGCCTGACAATAAGTATTTCAATCTATTATGGGTCCCACTAACCATGCTATGGGTAGAGTTTGTAATCAAAATGTACAGATAATAAATATCTTTATTATTTTTTAATACATACATAAAATGGTGAAAAACGTATAACTTAATCTGCTATAAATGCACTTCTGGTTTCAGAGGTCTCGTTCTTACAGTTGTTAAATTGGAAGCACTCGATATTGCCGATCTACTACACTTTTCTTCTAATTGAATCCTCAAAACAGTTCTCAGTTGACGAAAATTAATTGTACTTGGTGTTCTTCATGAAATCGTAGACAACGGAAAAATCCTTATTGCCCAAACCATGCGATTTGAGGGTGCGGTATATTTGGTGAGCCATGGCGCCCATGGGAATGGGGGTGTTGGAGGCGGTGGCTACACCTGAGGCCAAGCCCAAATCCTTGGTGATTAAGTCGGTGGAAAAGCCACCCTTGTAGTCATTGTTGGCGGGAGCAGTAGGGCTAACACCGGGCACAGGGTTGTACACCTCAGAAGCCCAACAGCGGCCGGTAGAAGAGTTAATGATTTCAGCGAAAGTCTGAGGGTTCAAGCCCAAACGTATGGCCAAGTTCATGGCCTCGGAAACACCGATCATGGAGATGCCTAACATCATGTTGTTACACAATTTGGCAGCTTGGCCCATGCCATAGTCGCCGCAGTGGGTAATGCGCTTGCCCATGCATTCCAAAACTGATTTGACTGCATTGTACTCGTCGTTAGTACCGCCCACCATGAACGTCAAAGTGGCTTGTTCAGCTCCGGGAACGCCACCCGACACGGGGGCATCAATGAAACGGGCGCCCTTGCTGCTGATCATTTTCTGCAACTGTTTGACCAAATTGGGGTCGATGGTGGAGGAGTCAATGAAGATGGTGTCTTTGTTCACACCATTGGCGGTCATTTCGTCATAGGACTTGGCCACAATGTCGTTGTTGGGCAACATGGTGATGACGAAGTCAGAATTCAAAGCCAACTCACTGGTCTTATCGTACACTTTAGCTCCCTTGGCCTTCAAGTTGTCGCAGGCTGGTTTGGAGATATCATAAACATGCAATTTGTGACCGTTCTTCAGCAAGTTCGTGGCCATATGACCGCCCATGTTGCCCAAACCAATGAAACCAATGTTTTTTGAGCCACTTTGGCTTGACATGGCACGAACCAATGTTTGACCCATGGCATTGAAAGCGGGGGAAACACACACCAGACGTAAAGCCATTTTCTATAATCTATCACGGGGGCAACAGCAGCAACCACCAACCAGCAAGTATGCACATTTTACATTTTGTAAAACGAAACCAGGGAGAAGTTATGTAACGAAAGAAGTCAAACGCATTTCAATTAATGCTAGAACGATATCATATAAGCCATATACACACACACACATATATATATATAATCAGACACTTGATCCACCCTCCTCCACCGACATTTTATATCGTCCTATACCAACCTGAGCTGTCTAACCACGAACTAGAACTACCGAAGAGTGATCACTGCTATTCTTGAATGCCTCTGGCACACTGAACTAAATCGACTGATGAGCGAGGAGAAATCATTTGGCTAGCTTTTACGAATTTTTCCATTTACTCACCATTGCAACAACAAAAAATACACTGGCAGTGGAACAAGCCCCTCACCAGTCAGCAGCTGCTCCAACGCGTAAAACAATAATATTCCAGTAAGATAACAACAACGGCAACAGAGACGACGTCGCCACTATCGTCATTTTAAAAGCACACTCGCTAGTATTTAACAGATCCGTAGAACCGGATTTGTCGGGTGATTCTTACCAAGAAACGGCTCTTCTAAGAATTGAGAACCGTTGACATCAGATCACAGCATCAATTTTAAAAGGGTTGGTTTTTGGAACCGAATTGTTATCCTTTTTGGCCCACTATTTTCATTCTCCTACGACCATTTGATTCATGCAAGCATATGGCACCCTACGACTCGGACCATACTAATTACCCGTTCTCGGTTTTGTCTATTTGCACAGGGTATAGAAAGTGAACCCCATTATTTTCCCAATAGATGGCTTTAGTAATCTGTATCGCGTGTCGCTGTATAAGCAAGATCTGAATACTATTGAGCTATTTTTTAGATAGCTTTAGGAAGATAAGATTTCATGTTGTTTTGTGATTGGACTCCAAATTATTGGAGAGAGCATCAAAGATGAACACCAGCAAAGAGAAAATTCGCCATATATTGCAGTACCTATTGGATAAAACAAAAAAATGGTCGTGGAATTTATAACTAAATTTTTACAACATTGAGTTATTTTTTTTAGATAGCGATAGGGACTTCATGCTGTTTTGTGATTGGACGTAATATTATTTGAGAGAAATGGACACCAGCAAAGAAAAAAATTCGGCATACGAGTATATTGCAGTATCTACTCGATAAAGGCTGGTACTATTTTGACTCTGTGAAACCCTACATAAAAAAGTGATCATAGAATTTGTAGCTAAATTTTTGCAACAGAAAGAACTATGCTTTTTTTTTTTGGGAGGACAATTTTTTTAATTCGGCGACAACTTTTTTTCAAACACTGCAGTCGGAATAGTGTACATTTTTACGTCGGAATATGTTCGATAATACATTTGTAAACTTGAATATTAATAAGGAAAGACGCAACTTCACAATTCCACAAATTTATTATCGAACATACTATGACCACAAAAACATCAGCTGTTCCAATTTTAGTGTTGGAAGTCAATGCGAGAAAAGTTGGCAATTAAATTTTTTCACCGGCAAACAATGGCTCGTGACATTCATTCCTTGTGAAAAGAATATATCCCCTGGTTTAAAGGCAAAAACATGAGCTAGGCGATTGAAAATGAGCATAATGTTTGTTTTCCTGGTACTGTAAGAGCCAATCATGTGTAATTTTGTTTTCGTCGATTCCGTTCCAGTAATTTTGGTGTCAAAGGAGCACCATTCTTTAAAAGGCCAATTGTAGAAAATGTGGATAATAATAACAATGGAAATCTTCAAGTACGGCTGTCATGTTGCCCAGGTACTAAACAGTGCACAAAAGTTTGTTTGAAATTACTTGAATAACGAGGTATACAAAAAGAAGCTAGATACTCGTACTTATATGGGTGCCTCACGAGTTAACAGGAAACCCTCATAGGCCAAGACACTCCTAAAGCGGATGGCGACTGTTGATCAAAAGTATGACGACGCCAAGCGAAAACGGTAGTGATCGAATCACGGTGAATCAACGGTGGCCAGGATTGATGATCGGAAAGGTTTTGCTGCGCGTCTGATGGGATTGGCTTTTTATCAATGGGACAGCAGCCTCTAGTTCAACTCATGTTGCACCCAATTTCCTTATTTTTGGGTCAAACATAATGTGGGAATTATTTCCTATAAAATAAAAGTTTTGTGTTAGTTGTTACGTACCTCGTTAAGAACCGTTCTAAATGGAACTTTCCGAAAACGAGTCGGACAGATCTGTTTTCTTAAATATCTAGGAATGCACATCACTAACACATGCCACCAGGTTCACCCCACACAGACCAGAGCTCACATCATTCAATCCCATTCCATGGCATAAAGTATCTGTATTTGCCCACCATCACGCGAAGCTCATACGTTTCTTTATCTCGAGAGCAAACCACACACACTCTCTCCCTCTGTCTCTTTCTCAGTTATGCTCTCAAGCCGTAAGAACAAAAATAAGATAAAAGCATACGTTTAATATTGTGAGAGTGCCCAAGTGAATTCAAAAGTTTGTTACCAATTGCCAAGATAAATAGTCTCACAACGTCTACTTGGCTCTTGTGTGTGGTCTGGCTATTACTAATGAGCGAGTGCTTTACTCAGCTGAGTTGGCACATATGTACATTTTCAGTACTATCGCAAGCGCCAAGGCTGGCTTTAGTGTCAAGTGATCATTGTCCATTAGCTACAATAGTTGATAGATGGAACAAGTTTATAACTACCAGCCAGTCAAAAGATATGTACCTTTATATGCAAGTGATAAAAAGTTGGATAAAACTCCATTTTTGCTTGGAATAAATCGTTTGCATTAGAAAAATCTAATGTAATTAATACGAGGACAGCCCCAAAACTAGCTAAACTGACGTATTGATTGTGCCCGTAATACATAGATGTTAAATAATGATTAGATAATGCTAATGATTGCTAATTAACCTTCTTTTGTGAAATTCTCTAATTCATTAAACAATTAGAATTAGTTCAACTAATTCCCATTAGATAATTGAAATTTTTATTCTAATTGTAAAACTAATTGCAATTAGTTGCCATTACCAAAAAAAAAATTGGTTTACTTTTACAAATAGAAATCTAATTGACTTCTACTAATGCAATTACATATTCAATTAGCTCGAATTAGGTTGGTGGTCAGACACGGATAAGAAAATTCACAAAATGGTTGTGGATGCTTTCGGCTGAAGCTGTGCATGAGCCAGCTGAAATGATAGGCATTTCAAAAAGTGTTATAGATTGTATCGGGTTGTTCGGAAAGTTCTTCGGTTTTTAAAAGAAATTTATTTACAAGAAAATAATTATTTTATTCTATTATATAATTTTCTCCTTTTTTAATAACTCCTTCCCACCTCTCTGGGAGCTTTTTAATTCCTCTCGCATATAACTCGCGTGGTTTTTCTAAAAAAAGTTCAATTCGATTTTCGAAATAGATGATAGTCGGACGGGGCGAGGTCTGGAGAGTACGGTGGCTGAGGTAACACTTCCCACTCAAGCTCTGATAGTTTTGATGGGTCCGCAGGGCAGTGTGAGGACGGGCGTTGTCATGATGTAGGATAACGTCTCCCCGATGGATGAGCCTCGGCCGTTTTTCTTCCAATACCACCTTCAAATTATCTAATTGTGCGATATAGTAGCCCGCATTAATCGTTCGATATGCTGGAAAAAAGCTCAAAAAAGACTACTCCTTTGACATCCCACCAAATCGACAACAACAGTCGCTTTAGAGGTAGATTGAAGGTGTTCATTTGGTTTGCCCCATGATCTTTTCCACGTTACATTGTTGTACACTATCCATTTGTCATCCCCTGTGATGTGCTTCTTCAGCAGTAGTGCCTTATTATTTCTTAATCCTAGGTTATCACAGGCGTCAACGCGATTCAGGCGGTTGGCTTCGGTGAGAGGGTAAGGTACCCACATATCGAGGTTGCTCACAAATCCGAGCTCTTTTACGACTTCGCGAACGGTTGAGACTGATATTTTAATTATTTCACCTATTTACTGTTGCATGGGTATGAACAATAATTAAATCTCTCACCTCCTCGGAAACAAATTCTTTTGGGCGTCCTGATCTGAAAGCGTCCGTTACGGAGAAGTTGCCCGTAGAAAATCTTTTAAACAATTTCGGGCGAGATCTTCCATTTGGTCTGCTTTCTTCATAAAAAAAACGTTGTTTTTCGACTGGCTTAAGCAGCCTTTCCTTTCGGAAGTGATACAGCATAATATGCCTAAAATGCTCTTTCTCGCTCGTTTTCCCACATTTTAACACTTTTTTATAGTGCTATAACTACTCATGATTAAAACGAGGACACAAGTAAGCAATAGTAAACAGTTTAGAGAAGGAGTGTGAGGAAGTTATAACAGTGTTTAAAGGAACTCTACGTCATGAGAAGTGACTTATGATGAACTAACGAATTAACCGAGCAAACCTTCCGGACAATCCGATATATAGATCGAAGATTTGAATATAAGAAAACTGTGCTAGAGATGGGTGCCGCTTTTGCTTTCAATAGAGCAAATAAACCGAATTTTTGCGTTGATTTATAGGCATGGATGAGACATGGATCCAATACTTTACGCCTGAGACAAAGGAACAGTCAAAGCATTAAATCGGAATGGGAGAATCCTGCCTAAAGAAGGATAAGATGGTTCAATCTCCAGGCAAGGTCATGTTGTCTACTTTTTGGGGTGCGCGTGGGATTATTGTTATTATCTTCGGAAACGAAATACCATTAATGGAGAATATTATGCTACGAGTAATTTATTGCAACGTTTATGGAGAAAAGGCGAAATAGAAAGTGTTGTTTCACAAAGACAACATTCCGGTTCACACATCCACTATTGCGAAGGCCAAAATTAATTAATTAAAAATCGAATTGCTACATCAATTGCTACACAACCTATTCGCCAGACAATTTTATATTTCCAATCTTGAAACAATGGCTTGCTGGTAAAAGATTTGCAAACAATGAAGAAGTGAAACCTGCGGTTGATGGCTGTTTTAAGAAATTGTAACAGTTCCTACTATAAACAAGGTATAAAAGTTACTATCTAGCTAAAAAGAGATTATGTTGAAAAATAAAGAAAATGTTTCCCAACTTTCTTGTGTCGTCTTTGTTCGGTCGGTCATTTTTGGGACTATATAATATAATTTCCACCGAAACACACTTTATTCAAACAATTTCACGTTATTTTACCTAGACGCTGACCAGACGGCTTGAACAGAATTAAAAAGATAGTAGATGCGATCTTCTCTTCGATTTGTTCTATTTCCTCTCTGCTTACGGAAAATGAGGTGAAAATATAATAGTCAGGCAGCGTATTTAAAACACCTTCACATAACGTCCTTCCGCCGAAGTTCTTGGGCTTTTCAAACTTTCTCTTTAAGAACCTATTTTGTCCATTAATCTTGATTTCCCAGAGAAAGTTCTTATTTTTTAGAAATTTTCAATAACTACGCTAACAATTAAAACAGATCCTTCATAAAGATGCATAATGTCCGTAAATTCCCATCGCATATTATTTCGAATTTTGAAAAGATGGCAAAATATTAACCATTGAAAAAAGCGTTGAGGTAAATTTATTCCTCGTATAAATAAATTTTTCTACTAGATCAATATTGACCTTTGTAGCAAAATCCCTCAATGTTATTGCTAGAAAAGTCAAGATTACCTTTTTTCATACATTTCGATTTATCGCTATCCAGTAAAATTATTTTTTTATTATTTTCAATTATAGCGCTCACAATTAGAGTTTTTTTAAGCGTATATACATAAGAATATCTATTTGCTATGCAAGTCAACCAGCAGCGAACATTGTTCTCAATTTACAAATTTAAAATTTTACATGAAAACGTGGAAAATCTATTCAGTGTAGTAAGACTTCACAACAAAACGGATGAAACTATAGAAAACGGATTTTCATATATATGCTAAAATTGGAAAATCTTTATCAAATTAAGTTTATGGCTTTCCATAGTCCCCGATTTTTTACCATTCTGCGATTTTGAACAAGTTTTCTGAAAAATTTAGATAAAAAGCCGTATTTAGTATTTATTTTTAGTTTTAGTATTTATTTATATAGAAATGTATCAGATACCTGTTTCCTTTGGCATATAAGAGTTGTCCCAATTTGCATAAAATTTACACATCATAGTTTCAGACCAATTAGTCGAATAAAAAACTCGTTGAATATCAAAATTTTAAAGCTATATTTTGACTGCCATCAAATGTAAATGTACATAAATATTACCAAGAAATATTACTCAGCAATAAAAACAGGTTTCTCGTCTGATCTCCGATAGCGTCAATCATTATCACCCCTAACACTCTTCTCAACCATTGCTCTCTCTTCCATTGTGTGCTTTCCTATCTTCCACACAAGCCAAAGCTCTTCCAGTACAAATATCTGTTGTGTTGGCACAACGCACACAAATTCCAGTGCGTAAAGCTTACGATATAAAAGTTTAATTTTAATATTGTTTTGGTTCTCCTTTTTGTTGTCACAAACTTCAAACGTTTCATTATTCAATCATGTCCAGATTTACCCAGTAGAAAATTTAAAGTAAAACAGAAAAAAATGCTTGTACGAGTGTGGCCCCAAAACTAGCCGACCTAATAAAACAGACACAAAAAAGTTGTGGACAATTTTCCTTGTTTTTCAACATAATCTCTTTTTCCAGCGATATTCAATGGCTTCTATACCCTGTTTATAGTAAGAACTGCCAAACTCTTTAAAATAGCCAAAAACCGCAACCTCCACTAGCAAATCTTTTACCACGGTGCCATTTTTTTAAGTTTGGAAATAGAAAATAGTCTGGGGGAGCTACATCTGGCGAATAAGGTGCGTGATGAAGCAATTTAAACTATAATTCTCTAAATTAAATTCATTCATTTGCGCTGCAATAAATTAGCATAACATTCTCCGTTGATGGTTTTTCCTTTCTGAAGATAATCAATAAAAATAATCCCATGCGCATCCCAAAAACAGACGCCATTATCCTGCGTGCAGATGGAACCACCTTCGTCTACTTTTGTCACGATTCTCCCATTCCAGTCCAGTGGTTTGACTGTTTCTATGTATCTGGTGTGAAATGGTGAACCCATGTCTCACCCATAGTTATAAATCGATGCAAAAATTCGGCTTTAAAGTAAGCGCGACAGCCATCTTGCACACAACTTTCTCATCTCCAAATATTCGGTCAATATACTATGTATATCACTCTTTGAAACGCTTATCATTTCAGCTAGCTCCTTTTCCTTTCATCGGTGTCTTCAGTTTTGGGAAGAGGAAAAAGTCAGCGGGGGCCAAGTACGGTGGTTGAGGCATGATTGCGGTTTTGTTTTTGGCCAAAAACTGACGCACAAGCATCGATGTGCGAGCTGGTGCGTTATTATGGTGCAAAATCCATGATTGGTTTATCCACAATTCAAGATAGTATTTCTTATTGACCGTACGGCCTTGTGGCAACAATTCATGGTGCGCCACGCCATTGCAATCGAAGAAAAAAGTGCGCAAAACCTTCTTCATTTCACACATTTGACCGAACTAGCTGTGCTTTTTTCGGTCTTGGCTCTTCTGGACGCTTCCATGGTGATGATTGCACTTTGGTTTCAATGTCATGGCCATACACCCAAGATGCGTCACCAGTTATGACCGTTTTGAGGAAATCTGGATCGTCGTTGACGATGTTCAACAGCTCCTGAGCGATGTCCATGCGACGTTGTTTTTGCTAAAAAATTTAGCAATTTTGGAACAATCTTCGCTGCCGCACGTTTCATGCCTAAAACATCTGTAAAAATTGCTTGGCATAAGCCGAACGATATGCCAACATCATCAGCAACCTCTCTAATAGTGATTCGACGATTATCCAAAATCAGTTTCTTCTTCAATGTTTTCATCGGTTGTTGACGTGCTCAGGCGACCAGGACAAGCATCGTCATTGACATCTTCTCGGCCTTCCTTAAACCGGTTATACCACAATTGAACTTGTGTTCTGCTAGTAGTAGACTCGCTAAACGCCACAGTCAACATTTCAAATGTTCTTGCACATTTAATTTCATTTTTACACAAAACTTAATACAGTTTTTTTGATCCATTTTTTCGAATACACCAAAACACGACTAACCTTTTTATCTGTCAAAAACAAACTGACAATCCAAAATGGTTGATATTGTCAACATATATAACAGACATGGTGTACCAACATAACAGGAAAAAATGCGAAAATCGAACATACATAACTCACGAAATTTAGAAATAACGATAAGGTGCGAATAATTCGTCTTTAATTCCTTCATTTTGGCCATCGCAATAGTGGATATGTGAACTAGACAATTGTCGTAATGAAGCAACACTTTCTCTTTCGCCAAATGCGACCTCTTTTCCATAATTTCATCACTAAAAAACAGACGCCATGATCTTGCCCGCAGGTGGAAACATCTTTGCCTAATTTGGACACGATTCTCGCATTTCAGTCCACTGCTTTGACAGTTCATTTGCCTCACGTGTTAAGTGGTGGACCCATGTCTCACACATGGTTATAAATCGATGAAAAATTCAGCTTTAGCGCGGTGAAACATCGCCAAACACTCAGTTCAAACGTCTTCACGACGTTGTTTTTGCTCTATTTAAAGCAAGTGCGGCACCCACCTTGCTCACTGCTTTCTCATCTTCAAGTTTTCGACCAATATATGATGTACAGCACTTTTTGAAATGCCTATCAGTTCAGCTACCTCACCGACCTTCAGCCGACCATCATCCAACACCGTTTTGTGGATTTTCTTAACTGTGTCTGGCGTGGACATCTGGGCAATTGATCGAAAACTCCAGTGTTCATCTTGACAGCTCATACGGCTCTGTGTAAACTCTGCTATCCAACATTTTACAGTGGTAAACGAAGGAGCAGACTCATTCAGGGTAGAATCTAGCTCGGCTTTAATATTGGTTGGACTGAGACCTTTCAAATGGAAATATTGAATTACATAACGGTGACCAATTTTCTTCATGTTTACAAATTCACTGAGATCGTTTACTTTTGATGGTTCATATAAGAATACTAAACAACGTGGTGCCTTGAAACTTGAGACATATGTTTTATAAGGTTGCCGCTTGTCACCAAATCACCAGCTTGTTTTGAGACCGACCCCGTATTGATCTTTTTCGCGTTCGTGTGGCGATTTGACTATTTTTATTTTCAAACTATAGTTTAGCAAACGCTTAATGTGTACAACATCTGACTGAATTTAGTGCAATTGGGCCAAATGCAATGCAATAATGGGGGTCAAAGATCCTTTGTGTATTGTACTGGCTGGTGCATCAATTATGCGACAATATATATATGTACATATGTATATATATTTTAATCAATGTGTTAGTTTTTTTTATGTATAGAGAATTCAATTTTATTTTATATAATTAATTGATTTTGAAGGTTACCTCCTTACACATATGTGATACTTCATCAGAAAATTATTCATTGCGGCCTTAAGGGTTGAAGTCGGGATGGCCTTAATTATTGTTTCAATGGACTGTTTCAATTCAGTTAAAACTCTTGGTATCCTTTTGTGTACTCTTGTGTTTGTAGTACTATGTAAGTACCAGAAGGGAAGTCGTTAATTGGTTGATTTTTTTCGTATCTTATCAAGCAATATAAAAAAATGCAATGGGGAGAAGCTTATATGCAGATGGCTGCCACATACGAATTAGGAGTTACAGAGAGAAAATTTAATTTCGAAAATCGATCAATATGAATGGGAGGTACCAGCAAAGTGTATCGATATAGGCTATTTACAACTCACAGCTAACATCTGGAAAAATTTTAGGTCATGACAAGTTTTAAGAAATTTCGGCAAAATTTGGGGCGATTGTTTTATATGCCGAACAGGTAGACGAACATCGGTCAATCGACTTAAAATGTTCTGAAACATACTTGGTTAAAAGTTAGATGATACTCTATATGCTTCCTTCTGGGTGTTACATTTTTGGCCGAGGGATGTTTAAAAACAAATTTCCTTGCATTCAATGAATGAGATATGGGAGAGCTTCTCACACTCAGTAAGCTTACAAGCATTCTGAAGATATATAAAATTGTATTTCATGTAAATACAGTGTGTCTGTCGGGAAGGTATACTTTGTTTTGCCGCCATTTTGGTAAACATTAATCTTGACAGTTCATATTTGGCAGTCGTGAAGTAGAAAGAGGGTCTGTAGCTGATAGGTCCAAGCATGGACCACAACGTACTGCAAGATCGGCTGAAAACATTACTGCTGCTCAAGAAAGTGTTCAAAACAATCCATCAACCTCAATTCGACGCCGTGCTCAGGAGCTTTGGCCAGAATATTGCACAAGGATTTGCATTTGTTTCCATTTAAGATTCAATTGACACAAGAGTTTCTACCACAAGACCATTTATGCCGCCGTACATATGCCAATCAGATGTTACAGCTCGCCCATGACAACCCCGACTGTCATGAAAAAATCATAATGAGTGACGAGGCATATTTTCAATTGAGCGGATATGTGAATAAACAGAATTGTCGGTTCCGGGCAAAGGGAAAACCTCAAATTATTCATCAGCTACCTTTGCATCCATTAAAAGTAACAGTGTGGTGTGCAATTTGGTCAGAAGAAGGAGGAATCATTGGATCTTACTTCTTTGAAACTGAAAACGGCGTAACGGTAACTGTCAATGGGGAGCGATATCGTGATATGATTGAAAACTTTTTAACGCCACAACTGCATGCTTTGCGCTTGATTAACATGTGGTATCAACAAGACGGTGCCACATCGCATACTGCCAGTATTACAATGGAATTACTGCGAGACCTTTTCCACAACAACTTATTTCAAGAAATGGTGATGTTGATTGGCCTCCGCGGTCGCCTGATTTGACTGCTCCGGACTTCTTTTTGTGGAGATATTTGATAAGCAAGATTTATGCAAACAAACAAACCAGAAACGCTTGAGCAAATCAAACAAATTATTCGTGATTAAATTAATGAAATACCGCGTGAAATGTGTGAGAATGTAATGAAAAATGTGCTCAAAAAAGCTCACATTTGTGAGGCTAACAGAGGTGGGCATTTATTTGATATTGTATTCCATACATAATTGCCGACGTTAAATAAAATATTTATCAATATAAGATCCATTTTCTTTCATTTAATCAAAAATTATAAACAACCAAAGTAGTATATATCCCTGACGGACACCCTGTACTTAAAGAATACGTTCCCTGTTTTGAGTAGTAATGAGTAAAATTAAATATTTTGCAGCTTCTTTACTAGATATTCGCTGCGTACATGTTTACAAATTTATTTACATTGCTGATTATATCCGTGTTTACAAGGAAATAAAATTTTCCATTTTGAGATATTAAGTATTTTTCAATAAATCACTGTTATGAAAATCTGTTATAACTATATGGAATTTTGAAATCGCGCTTAGGCGACAAACTGTATCTTAAGGACACAAGCAAAACTAATAATAAAAAACAACGTGTCCTTACTAATATCAACAACCAAATATGAAACTTTCTACTAACTCCACTTAAGTTGTTTTACCTTGCAAGCACAGATATATATGCCAACCATATTTGTGCGTACAAAATTGTGGCAAATTTCATAAAAGTCGAGAAAAATGAATTAATGTCTAATATGTGTTAACGATTGAACGATTAGAACCAAAAACAATTATTAATTTTATGTGTCACATTTAATTCAAACTTTAGCAAATCTGTAAAAATTGTCTAACAATCTTTGATATGATTTAATTAAAATCCAATTGTATAAAAGCTTCATAGCAAATTTTTGAAATTTTACTATAATATTTTTATACGTTGAGATATTCTTCACACACTCTAATGTGATAAGATTTATTCAATTAGTAACATTAGGAACATTCACACAAATTGTATACTAAATAAGACGATTATAATCTCAAAATATCTGTAATCAGTAAACTTATTTTCAGCTGACAATGACAGGCAGAATTATTGTTTGACGAACACAATTTTGTACAAACAAAATGAACTAATAAAACATTGCAAGTTCATTTGAGGCAGGTCCCTTAGGGGGGCCTCGTCAGCTGGTTTCGTTTGTGAATACACGTATCGTACGGCGACTTATTTTAACGTCATGTGTAAATTTACGCACAATCTTACAAATATTGCTAATAGACATTTCAGATGCAATTCCATAATAGCAAAATTGTTTCTTTATTTTTGGCTATTAAAAGTTATCATCGCATATTTAAGCCTAATGAATATGCAAAAAAATATGAAAAAAACGAAAATTCCGTCGACAAAAATATTGTGAACACTTACGAGATTTAGTCAAAACGCACATTTGCATAATTTCTTTTCTTCTTTACATAATTTCACCCATTTTTTCATAATTTTGCCATCAGGTGTAGGATATATGGCTCAGAAACTTGTACGCATATGTGTATATACGAGTATATGCCTGTATACTTGTAAGTATTAAGTGGCAAGAAAATGTGTCAGCATTTGCTGCAGCCAGCTTAAGAAATGACAATAATGATACACATAGATTTAAGTCACTGTCACGCTACTCTGAGAAAATGAGACATATTGATGTGTCCTAAAGTTTTTTGATAAATTACTTGTATATTCTTATATTCTTCGCCCTGATGTTTTTTTCCCCAGGAGAAATTTCATGAGACATTGTTTTTCTTGAAAATAATTGGTTTCCAACACTGAAATCGAAATAACTTATGCCTTTTTACAGTACAATGTTCAAAAATATATTTGTAAAATTGTAAAATTTTATATGTTTTGTTACGATTTCATTTCACAAGTATTTATATGTATTATCATGTATTCAAAACCGTTTTGTCAAATTTTTTCGTAGCTTCATCTACAAATACATCATCGAATACCGCCAAAATAATCCAAATATCGCCAAAGTGTAGAATAGTGTAAATATACATATAGTTACAAAACGTAATTGTTTTTATCGTATCCCTACAAAAATACGATGGCGATTCCAAAACTAGCCGACCTAACAAAGAAGAGACAAAAATGTCGGGAAACATTCTCTGTATTTTTTTTCAACATAATCTCCTTTTAGCTCAATACACTTTTTCCAGTGACATTCAATAACTTCTATACCCTGTTTGCAGTAAAAGCTGTTAAACTCCTTAGAATAGCCATCAATCGCAGACTCCACCTCTTCATGGTTTGCAAATCTTTTACCACCAAACCATCCTTTCAAGTGTGGAAATACAAAATAGTCCGAGGGAGCAATTCAAATTTTTATTCCTTAATTTTGATCATCGCAATAGTGAATATATGAGCTTTGACTTGATAAAACAGTACTCTAAGTTCGTTTTGCCAAATTCGGCCTTTTTCCATAATTTCATCACCTAAAAGCTGCAATGAATGAGCATAATATTCGCTGTTGAAGTTTTTTTCCTTTCTGAAGATAATAAAAAAAAAAAAGAAAAAATAATCCCAAGCGCACCCAAAAAACACACGCCATGATCTTGCCTGCTGATAAAACCGTTCTCGCTTACTTTAGGCACGACTCTCCCATTCCAGTCCACGGCTTTGACTGTTTCTTTGTCTCAGGTGTGAAGTGGTGGACCCATCTCTCATCCATAGTTATAAATCCACGCAAAAATTCCGCTGTATTGCGGTGAAACATCACCAAATACTCTGCTGAAACATTTTCACTATGCTATTTTTGCTTTATTGAAAGCAAGCGCGGCACCCATCTTGCGCGTAGCTTTCTCACCTCCAAATCTTCGGTCAATATACGATGTACAGCACTTTTTGAAATGCCTATTACTTCAGCTAGCTCATACCTTCAGACCTTCAGCCGACAATCACCCAGTACCATTTTGTGTCTGGCGTGGACACCTCTCTTGGCCGACCAGTACGGTGTTCATCTTGGTAGCTCGTACGGCCTCTTTTAAACTCTGCCACCCCATATTTTACAATCGTAAACGAAGGAGCGGACTCCCACGGAGTAGAACCTTGCTCAACTTTAAAATTGTTTGGTCTGGAATCTTTCCAATGGAATATTGAATTGTGTAACGGTAAGCAATTTTTTGCATGTTTACAAATTCAATGAGATCGTTTGCTTTTGATGGCTCAAATAAAAATACTAAACAACGCGGCACTGTCTATACACATATGGTCGAAAAAATAAGTACACCTGTATACAAAAAATGGTGAAACACTTTGTGGAGGGATGAAACAAAAGTTAGTATACTTGGAAACGGCTGTGCCCGAAATGTTCGATGTCCTAAAGGTAAGGAATTCCATGTTCGCTTTACAAAAAAGACGGTCAAGTACGGGGGCGGCAATATTATGGTCTGGGATTGTTTTTCGTGGTTTGGTGTCATCCGATACATCGAATTACCGACACTATGACCAGTTTCCACTACAAAGATATCTTGGAAAATACGATGTTGAACTATGCTGTGGAAAGTATGTCTCTTAGATGGACATTCCAGCAGGATATCTACCCAAAGCATACTTCTAAGTTGGTAAAGGATTGGTTCCTAGATAATAATGTTGCCCTTCTTGCGTGGCCAAGTCAATCTGTGGACTTAAATCCAATCGAAATTCTTTTTGGAGAATTGAAACAAAGAATTGGAAAGAAGGTTCTTAAAAATTAGGATCAGTTATGGAATTTTGTTCAAAAAACTTGGTATGTAATATCCTGCAGAAAGCTTATTGCCAGCGTACCAAAAAGAGTCAACAAAATAATTGAAAATAAAGGTGGATATAAACTTGATTTTTTTGCTTTCTTGTTTATTTTAACTAAATGTACTTATTGTTTTGTACAATGTTTTTTGATGAATTTCTGACTTTTTGGAAAATACTGAATTTAATTTTTGTTTGTTGTTTTAGTATTTATTTTATTTCTAATGTTACAACAAAAGAAATTAGTATTTGTTTTTCTTTTAATTTAAGTAAATTTTCGTCTACGAGCCTTTAAAATAATATAAGGTGTACTTATTATTTTGACCATATGTGTACGTCAGGTCGACAAGGTTTGGGACTGATCTTGTAATATACGATACCAGATGGCGACATGAGTTTAAATGATATCTATGACAGGAAATATATTCTCGCTTTTAATTTGAAATTTCGAAATTTCTGATGAACGTAAATATGCGTCTAAATAAGGATAATAATAATCACGAATACGCCCGACTTTGGCCTAATTCTATTTACTTAAGTATGCCTATCTTTATATATATAATTCTACTGTACGGGCGTTGTCAGTGAACTCCTCCTAAACGGCTGGACCGCTTTGCATACATTTTTGTATATGCATCTGGGTGGTGCCGGGGATGGTTTAGATTTACAATTCGGTCCAATTGGACAAAGGGGCGTTGGGACCTCCCATACAAGCAAAAAAATAAAAATCAATTATTTCTGCTCCTGCTTACGGTATTTGAACAAAATTTGGTACATAAGTTTTGAGTACATATTGTAAATTCCGCTGCAAATATGGGCGGGATTGGACTAAGAGGCGTGGTACCTAACATACAAACCACAAATTAAAAATCCATTATTTCTGCTCCTGCTAACGGTATTTGAACAAAATTCGGTATATAAGTTTGGTGTACATATTGTAACTTCTGCTGCAAATATGGTCAGGATTGGACAAATAGGCGTGGTACCACCCGAAGAAATCAAAAATTAAAAAAAAAACATTATTTCTGATCCTGTTATAGGAAAATTTAAGTTTTTCGAATACTGACTTTATTTCACTTCTCATTTTTCTATGTTTCCCGACAGACAAACAAAGAACGTTGTACATGTGAAAGCGTTGCAGTAATTTTAAATCTCAATTAAATTAACTTAAATTAAATAATTTTTAAAAACTTTACAAAAAAAGTATTAAAAGCATTCATTTAAATAACCAAACTTTTCTAACAAAAATTTAAATACAGAACCATCTATCCTAAAAATTGTAAATCATTAATTTGCCACCTTTGCAGGCAGAACGAAGTCTGCCGGGTCCACTAGTATATTATATATTTTATAGAACAAATGAGTTCTGTCTCAGACGGGGTTAATGTAATGATATAAATTTTCGAAATAATTATAAAATCAGAAAAAATTTAAAAATCAAATAATTTAATTTTAGTAATTAATGAATTGGATGAAACATCAGTACAACCGCCGATGTTTGAATGGAGAAACATCAATATAAGCGGTGATGTTTCGTTCAATTCCTGTAATTACATTAATGAACTTTGTGCATCATTGACGTATTCGACAACCTTACGAAATTATTAAATTTTTATATTTTTCTCTGATTTTATAATTATTTCGAAAATTCATGTCATACATTATCCTTTTTTCACACAAAGCTTATATGTTTCTCGAAACAATCCATTGCTGCTGTAACGTAATTGTAATTTGTAGTATACCCCACTGTTCTCCATGATCTATCCCATGCATTAGCTAACTTATTTTATGATACCAATTTTTCTTCTTGTTTTGTGTCGCTAAATTTTAAATTTGTTTCTTCATTTCGTCTTTTGACGTCTCCATGCAGTGTTATCAGCCTCCAAAACTCGATTACTACACGTTACGTTCAATTTAACTGAACCCAATGGAGCATTGAAGAAATCCTAAGCGAAATCTCACATAAATGTTCATCTTGCACGAGCGAGTGAGTGTCGCGATTGCAACTCATTGCAGTCAACGCAAACGCCATATGCCGCTTCGGTCCGCAAGACAATCGCATACATGCGCTGCAATTGATACAGTGAGGTGTTAGTATGGCAACCACAATTGCGAGCAACTTTCGAACCAGATTTTGCCAAAATTATCTTAAGAGACGACAGTAGCAATTGCAATGCCATCAATACGACCAATTTTATGTACAGTAGTGGTTCGGTAACGTTTTACGTATTGAAATAAATAACAGTAAATAAATGTGAACAGACACCAAAAGTTCACTATAGTTGTAATTCCGTAAGGAACGCGATTCTCCATGCCATGGACGAGGCTTTCATTAATGAGCGTGCCAATTTCGACTTCTTATCGCACATAATTTATCTATTTGGTTTATGTTTTTCAACATAAAATCGTCAATAATTAGGACAGCCCCAAACAATTACATATAAATTAGAGTAGTTTTAGACCACACTAGTGTCGTACTCAGGTTTTAATTGATGAATAGATGGTACAATTAACGGGTTATCCATTTTTCGGTTCCAAAGTAACACTAAATAAAACAAACGTAAAACTGTGATTTCGATAAAACTTTTATTTCGTTATAATACATACTTGGATACTTGGATCATATAAAATAACCGCCTATGGATTGCTTGCAGCAGTGGATACTTTTGAGGTAGTTTTAGGCCACTTTTTCGCACATTTTTGGCGATATCTCCACGATAACTTGACGAATGCTGGTTTTCAAATTCTCAAAATGCTTCGCGTAAACACGGTTATCGACACAACGCCACAAAAAAGTTTAACGGCGTCAAATCTCATGGTCTTGGAGGCTAATTGACGTCGTCAAAACGTGAAATTAGACTTTCTGAAAACTCCTCATGCAATGAAGCCACATATCGCCCAGATCATAATCTTCAATTGCAGGTCAAAAAAATCGGTTATCATATGACCATAGCTCTCTGAATTGAAATTCGGTTTATCCGCCACACTTTCACTTAAAGAAGCAAAATTTTCGACAAAGCGTATATTGCCATGATTCACAGACCTGACCACATCTGTAAGCTACCAGTCTCTTTAAATTTCTTTATAATCTTGCATAGTAGGTCGATTACGACGACAATAATAACCCCGTAATGCACGAAAAGTGCTTACATATGAATCACCACTTTTGTAGTAAGTTTTAACTATTTTTAAGTTTTTTGCTGTTATTAAACGATCCATATTCGTAAATAACAAAGCTTTCACTAAATAAATACCACTTCAGATGACAGGTATTTTCATTTCATTTCATTTATTTAGGTCTATGGATATATAAATCCTTACAGACTAAGAATTGGCATAACATATTTCAAGAAAGTTATGTAAATGTGTACATTATTTTATTTTAAATATCTAAAAAGGGGCAGTTTAAAGTCATACAAGACTCTACGTGCTGAATTGGGTATTCATTTCTTGCAATCCAATTTAGGATATTGAATTCAATAAATCTGCGATTCAAAGCACTATGCTGGGTATAATTTGTGGAATGGCATGTTACATTAAATATATAATGATATCTGAGTGATCTCGATATCTGAGTGATCTCATGAAACGGTATAAGCGACAATAATTTAGAACAATCATTTATACCAGCTACTATATCGAATACAAATTGCAAGGTATGATAAATACGGCGGTATTGCAATAGCTATAAGCCCAGTAACCAGCATCTGGAAATATATCTGGATATTTAATAACTAACAGCCTTGCCAGACCGGTGGTGTTGAAACCATAAAATGGATAGCCCTCTATTGGAAAAATTCTGAAAAGCTCCAACTTTTCAAAATGAAAATTTATAGCAGTATGGCATTCCGTTTGCGACAAACAGAAATATTCATCGGAGAACTCATAAAATATGTATACTCCTAGACGTCGGAAAAACCTATATAGACCAAATCATGTTTGTCCGTCCGTCCCTTGGCCCTGTCGAAAGTAAGATGCAAGCTTGCAGGCAAACATTCTGAATGATAAAATCACTTATTTATTTGCAGCATAAGTTTTAAATCGGTCAAAATTATAAAAAAGAAACTTGACCGCTCAAAGAATGAACCCACCTCTGCATAGATGATCACTTTTCAGTATGTTTCTTTCAATTTTTTCATTCACTTATTAATTAAATGGAAAGGAATGATATTATACTTAGGAACTGAACTACCCCAACTCATATAATAAAGTATAAAGAACGAAAGTAAGTGTAAAAAATAATTACATTCGCTGGAAAACAGGCAAAGTTAATAATAATAATGTATGATAAAAGAGCTCATCTGGCACACCTACTTATCTGGCTAGAAATCAATATGGTAACCTTCATGCTTCATAACCACTATGCGAAATTGGGAAACTATTGGAAGAATACTTGTCCACACCAAAACAGAATCCAGCCTAAAAATGATGAACATTTTCAGTGTGTTTTTTTTTTTTTTTTCAACAACTACACGTAATTTATCCTTCAATTAATGACTACATGTAATAGTAGTTTATAGATGTAGGGAAGAGTTACCCATCTCATAAACTTCTAAAGGGGCATTCCTATCTGTAGGCGTGGTTATGGAAAATATTGAAGCATACTAATTTTCATTAGAAAAGGGCAAATTTCATATATTTTGTAAAAGAATATCGTCTAACAATTTGCCGGTACATCGTAATACATTTGTAGGGGATCTATATGTATATAACTGTGGGCGTGGTTATTGAACAATACCAAGAAATAAATTTGGAAATGTACAACAGATCAATTGTTATGTATGGAAAACCCCATTGCTGATACGTCTACTTATATGCTGATGATACATAATGGTGGTGGATACATAATCAGCGGCCCGGCTGAGCATAATTGTGTATTTGTAGGGCGTGGTTATTGAGCAATACTAAAAACGTAAATTTGACGTTGGAAAAATATGGCATACCGATTGTTATATGTAGGAAAAGCTGTTATTGATACGTCCTCGTTGGTATACTCGTACCTTGTATGATACTGCGGATCGCAATCCATGATGGTGGATACATAATCAGCGACCAGGCTGAATACATAGCGCCTGTCCGAATGTGCGCCTTTCCGATGGTTATAAGCTACTGGCCATGGCGCTATGGTTAGATCAGGCATAATATCATAGGGTCAAACCCTTCTTTAAGCGGCAATCACTTCGAGGTTGTTTTTTTTTTTCAAATAAAAGTCCGGAATCGTCATTAAGCTGCGGTCTAAAAACAAAAACTAATTTCATTTCATGCCTGACTGAGATGCGGGAGCATTTCTCACATTAGGTAAAGTTACACGCCTTCTAGTTTTAGACTTATCCAATGGAACCTACGGTTTAACGACGATTTTGAGAATTCTGATAAATGACTTGTCGATCACTTGACTACTCGAATTGTCAAACACACGCCAGACACATGGAGGTGACCGCCGCTTAAATAATGATAGGTGGCTGTATGCGGGATTGAACCTACGATCTAGCTAACGATTGTCGCAGTCCCACTCAGAGAGTTTAAAAATAAACTACGCGTAAGCTCAATGAATGTGAGAAGTTATTTTTCTAAATTCTGGTACAGCCAGATGATGGATATAATTACTACTTCCACGATCTTCGAAAAGAGGAACACCTACTCAATCGATTACACAGCCGGGAAGGTGGAGTTATGGAATGGGGTCCGATCTCTTGTTATGGCACAATAGAGCTCCAGTTTCTCTCTGCAAATAAAAAATGAACGCGACTTCATACAAAGCCGTACTAGATAAAGCATTTCCTGAAGTTAAAAATGTTTTCGGAGACTTGGAATGACAATTTCAGCATGACAACACGCCAATCCACACAGCAAGAGTCGTCAAATTATGGATTGAAAGCCAAAATGTTAAGGTTATGAACTGGTCGCCTTACTCTCCAAACTTAAGCATTATTGAAAACATCTGGGGATGACTAGTACGCAAGGTGTACGAATCCGGCAAGCAATATTCAAGCACAAGTGAACTCATTTATAGAATTAAATAGGCGTGGTCGTGTGTTTCGCTGGACCTAATCAGAAAACTATATGATTCTTTACCAAACAAAATATATAAATGTATTCTTAACCAGGGCGGAAGCACCCACTGCTAAATTTTACTTAAAATACTTATTTTTAAAATAGATGTAAGCAAACTATAATACCTTTAATTTAGAATTAATGTTTTCGTGTATAATCTAATTTTTGTAAGGGGGGTTATTCAAATAACCCAAAAACTGAAATTGAATTTCTGACTTTTTTTGTGTTTAATGTTTTAATATTTATTTCATTAAAATGAAAGAGAATTTATGTTATAGGATTACAGCAAATACGTAAAATATGATTTATAAAGGCACAACCAGTTCGGTATAATTATTATTTTGGAAAAAATCGAGCTTAGAAAAATATTTAATGGGGATGCTATTCAATATTTACATTTAAAATATTTACATTTTAAAAATCGATAGATAAAAAAAATCGTGAAACTTTATTATATCGTAAAGTAGACAGAATGACGTTATGTATGGAACAACATATCGGGCAGGTGGCCGCCGCGGCTTTGCTGGCACACACGCGATCTTTTAATGAAATTTTCAATGACCGTTTTGCATAAATGCGAAAAACGCTATATTTAGCATTTTCTTATAACACATTGCAAAAGTAAACAATTAAAAAAAAAACCGTGATAATGACAAATCTTTTAAGGCGAGCACCATATTATGTGTGAGAAGCATCTGAAGATTGTCTTTTTCTTACGGAAAACTCATTTTTGTTACTACTTTCATTGCACTCTACAAAGTTTTAGACACGTAAAGTGTTATACTTATCACTGTTACTTGTAACGAGCCATCACTGTTTTCTTATTGTGCACATGCATACTTACTCGTACACAGTTTTTTCACAGACCCATGAGCGTTAAATTGTTTAAGGTATGAAAGTAATTTCACCTCATGTCCGAATATGAATATTTACTCGGTTACCTCTTGACGCTTTTACCTACGCATATGCGTATTTGTTGCTCACGTTGACTGCTTCAATTTCTTGCAACAACAACTCCGTTAACGGCAATACCAATAAATGTTGCTGTTGCTTGCGGTTTCATTTCGTTTTAGGCATAAAACTGCATAAGTCAGTTTTTGTATTTTGGACTTGTATGATGTAATCTTCGCGATAAATAGTTGGTTGTTCAAAAGACTAAAGGAAATCAACAGCGACGGCAACAAAAAAAAAAAAAAAAATGTTTCAAAAATATTAAACCAGAAACCTGAATTAGTTCCATAATTGTTGTGATTTAGATGGCATAACCCAGTTAAAGTTGTTGAAGGTGGTAGACGATATTTAAAGAAGGAAATTGCGGTCGAAAATCTTCTCCATAGGCAGTCATGTAAATTCTAAGACTAATTAATCAGAGGGGACATAAGATTGATATAAAATGAACATTCCAAACATTATTTTCCTAAATTGCACCTCAGATAAATGAATGTTTTAACACTAAATCACATCTCTGGATGTGTGATATGTTCTCTATTATCTATCAGTCGTCATATGCCCAATTTGGCTAATAGTTTTGAAATTTCATTGTAACCGGCTTGAAGGACCAGGGAAGATTATGCTAAAATATATTTTTATATCTTCACCCAACGGAATAAGGGTATATATCATTTGGTATAGCAAAAATTTAGTACCCACAAAGAAGCATTTAACACACCAAATAATTATTGACTAAATGCATTTTATAACTTTTTATGTCGACTGAGCGATTTCTGCCTATCTGGCTGGTAGACATGATAACTATCATACATTTTTTGAATAAAACTTCTTAAGACTTGACACGGCGGAAGGCTCTTGAGAAGTCCACATACTGTAAGATACTGGACAAGATCCAAAGGATGGCTAATCTGTGCATCACTGGTGCGCCTCGCACCACCCCAAATGTAAATGTAATTATAAATGTAATTTTGCATTTACTACCTCTGAACGTAATTAGTATTCAGGTTGCCGGAGCTATGGCTGTAAGACTAAGAGAGCTGTCACAGTAATCAAACAGTGGTTATGGTGTGATCCATAATATGGTGCCTGACATAACAGGCACTATTGACTACAATCTGGATGAACCACTGTTCGACAATAAGTACCATATACTTATACCAAATAGAGATACGTGGAAATGTAGAACTCCTGGTACAAGACTGTATGTCGACTTCTACACTGGCAGCTCGAAATTAAATAATCAGGTAGATTTCGGAACTACTCTAAAGTCCTAAGTATAGCAAAAAGACTACTTGATCACTGTAGTGTTTATCAGGTCGATCACCTGATCACTGTAGTGTTTATCAGGTCGAAATTTGGCCACTAAGAAAGTGACAGAATGGCGGAGGTATTACGTTCTCACCACGGTGGCGATTAACATATTCTCTCCATTAAATTCCTGGAATCTGTCTTACTGAACTCAACATCAGTCCTTAAATGCCGCAGATCTCTCAACGAGAGGGGATGGTCTGAGAATGTAAATGGGCTACATCATCCCAACACTTTTGAATAACTCACCTACAAATTGAGCACTTTTTCGAAATTTAATTTGTTTTCTACAACTTCCAATTCGTACACGGTAGTAACTTAATTCATCATCCATTGATTTGAACTATAGTTCTCTGTAAAATTTGTGGAGAACCAAGTGGTTAAAAATATCCAAATAACCAATATAGTACATTCTTAGCTTCACACGAGTACTCGTATATTTTACTCGGTTACACTAAGTTCAGTCAAAATTGGTACTCATTAAGGGTTTGCTAAGACGATGTTTAATAATGAATATAAATCGTGCTGTCACGCCCCTTCTAGTATCTCCAATACAAATTGTCATATTTTCCAAAATTCAATTTTATACTTGTAACTCTTAATACGTAGACTATACGAACCTTAATCATTTGTCAATCATTTGGTCTTATAATTCTTGATAAACCCTACAAAATCGTTAATATATTGAACACTTTCTAATACCATCGTACAAATTACCGATTTAACCTATGAGTTCTTACAATATTTTCATATCTTCTACCCGTTTGCACAAAAATTAATCAAATTTAGTACATATTAAAGGTTTGCTAAAGTAATGTCTGTAATTGAAAACGGAGCACATTTTTACGCCCCCTCTGGTACCCATGCAAATATTCAGATATTCCGTAATCAATTTTTTTTCGCTACTTATCATGCAACCGGTAAAACTGCACCATTATTGGGAGAATAAATAAGAGAACTCAAAAATTTTGACTTTTTCTTTTAAGACTACAACTACAGAGTGGTGCACCAATTGCTACACAATAAGAAATTCAAATAACTTTCTTTTAAACCAAAATATTTCAATTATTTATGTATATATGTATATATATGTATGTATAAATTTTTTTGTAGAAAATTCAATTTTATTTTGTGTAAAATAACTAAATAGTTTTGAAAATGGTAGACCGTAAATGACCTCCATGATCATTTACGCATATGCAGCACCTGTTCAGAGAATTATTTATTGTGGGATCGCCTCAATTATTATTTCAATATACTGTTTCAATTCAGTCAAATTATTTATTTCGTTTTGCTTGACATAACCCCATAAAAAAGTCTGGTGCACTCAGGTCATTTGACTTTGGGGGCCAGTGGAAAGTGGAGTTTCTGGATATTAATTTGTTTGGGCAGTTTGGTAGGAGCTCCACCATACGCAGTTGCTCCATCTTGTTGGAACCAATTGCTGTTGGAATGGATACGTCTTCGGTGCAGTTCTGGGTAAAAAAAAAATCCTTCTACATATTTGAATAACGGTCCCCAGTTGATAGCAGCACGATTCGTGCGCCACCCTGTACATTTGACACACTTCCTTGAAAGATGCGAAATTAAGAATATATGGATTAAATAGATCATTATTGTAATAGGTACCTCAAACGATGCGTTTACTCGGTCGATTTTTCTGAAATTTTACTTAAAATTATTAGAACCATAGTGGAAAAGTCTAGGTTATTGTAGTTTATAAATTAGAAATCACAGAGGAAAACTTAAAATTTTGGAAATCGACCAATTTATATGGGAAGTACCACGAGAGATGTGACAATGCGCTAAATTTTTATTCTAAGTCCAATTGTGGTGGATGTCGAAAGGGTATCTAATTTGACCCAATTGAGGGCAACTGAATAATAGGTATGAAAATCAATTGTAGGGGGCGTACGAGAACAAGTGTGATTAATTGATAGATTTGTTCAAATTCCGCAAAGCATTATAAACCAATATAGCTGACGCAAGTTTAATTTATGGCAGTGTACAGGTAAAGAGTTACAGCGAATAAATGGATTTTGAAAATTCCGTCAATTTACGTAGCAGAAGGGTTGCAGCGATGCTCTCTATTTTCATCCTTTCAAAATTAATTCACCAAGTGCATGATGTGCGACAAAATTAACGGAATACGGTACAATTGCTTGAAAGACATGAATTATGGAATACATGAATGTAGATGTTAAAATTGTCAATTTCATGGGCGATACCAGAAAGGCAGTTACTTTTTTTCAAATTCTGCCAAGCATCTTAATTCAATACAGTTCAATGAACGAAAATATATATTATTGTAGTGTACGAGATTGAGTTTACAAAGAAAAAATTAATTTGCATTTACGATTGCTAGCTACGATCCGGCAAAATATAATGCTATGTCAAGTTGTAAGAAATTTCATTCAAATTTACGATAGTTATCGTAGGTACGTTTTTGTCAGTCAAGTCATGTATACAAATTTATTTATTTATTTATTTATTTATTATAGTCTATGGATACAAATAGAATCCTTACAGACTAGCACCTAAATCTAAATAGTAAATACGAACATCATTTAATTACGTTATTTAAAATAATCTTGAAATTTTGATGTGAAAGACTTATATCTAATTGATTTGCATGTTTATTATATAATCTTAAAGCTTTTGTTAATGGCTCATTTAATGCATAATCATTTCTATGAAAACCAACATTAAAGAAAAATGAATTATTTCTCAGAGATCTAGGTGGTACGTTTATTTGAATAGCATGTAGTAAATCCTGACAGTCAACTAAACCCCAAATAATGCCATATAAGAAATTAAGTGACAGAATATCTCGTCTTGGTTCTAATGTTTTCAACCCTATTAGGGAACATTTATCCACATACGATGTGATATAGTTGGAAAGAGAATCAATTGATTGATAAAGTGTGAACTTAATAAATTTTTTCTGTATCCTTTCCACACGATTTATATGCACTTGAGCATTAGGTGCCCATATAAAAGAAGCGTACTCTAATTTTGATCTCACAAAGGATATAAATAAAGTCTTCTTTGTATGGTAGTCGAAGCTCTTATCAGAATTACGACGAATAAAGGCAAACATTGAGTAAGCTTTGGGCAGCATAAAGTTAAGATGGTTGTTAAAAGAAAGTTTAATGTCAAATAGTACTCCTAGATCTACTATTTCATCAACGGAGTGTAGCCCGAGCCCCTTTATTGAATATGTAGATAATAAAATGTTTCGATGTCTATGAAATGACATAGTGAAACACTTGCTCACATTTAAAGGAAGGCCATTTGAATCTGACCAAGAAACAATTCTATCTAAATCATTTTGCAAATCCAAACTATCACGATCAGATGAAATTTGTTTAAATAATTTCAAGTCATCTGCATACAAAAGACATTGAGAAGATTTTAAACTAGCAGAAATATCATTTATGAAAATATTAAATAATAGTGGGCCTAAAATACTACCTTGCGGAATACCAGAAGGAGGAATAAACGAGTTGGACTGTGAACCATCGACAGATACCACAGAGCATCTACCAGTTAAGTAATGGCGGAACCATGACAACATTTCCGAACGAAACCCAATCTTAGCCAGTTTAGCCAAGAGAAGATTGTGAGGAACACGATCAAATGCCTTTGCAAAATCGGTGTAGATGCAGTCAACTTGAAGACCCTTTTCAAAAGAAGATATGCAAAATTTAGTGAACACAACTAAGTTAGTGGTTGTGGATCTTCCAGCCATGAAACCATGTTGGACGATGGTAATATGCCGCTTTAAGCTAAAGAAAATTTTATCATAAATTATATGTTCAAAAATTTTTGCAATATTTGTTAATTTTGATATAGGTCGATAATTACAAACATCATTTTTATTGCCAGTTTTATGTATAGGCAAAATAGTTGTATACTTCCATCTTTGAATGAAATAGCCCGCGCGTAAAGATTTGTTAAAAATTATTTTAAGGGGATGTAATAAAGTATTCGAACATTTCTTTAAGACAAAGGCTGATAGACCGTCATTATCACTTTTGGGGCAATTGGAAAGTTTGTGTATACCATTAGCAACATCCTCATCGGAAATAAGCAGTAGACTAAAATCCACTGAAGAATTTATCCGATTTAAATCTATATGATCAAATGGAAACATATCATCATTAAAATTAAACTGAAAGTAAGATGAGAACAGGTTTAAAGAATCAGTAAAGCTGCTAGATATCGAGTTCTTATATTTCATGCTAATGGGAATGGTAGATGAATTTCTTTTTGAGTTTATGAAAGTGAAAAATCTCCTAGGATTCTGTTTAATTGAACCATTAAAACTCATCATGTATTGATTATACAAGAATTTGTTCAGGCAATTAAATTCTCTTTGATAATGTTTAAAGTTTGTATAATCTATGGCATTATTTGACAGCTTATACAATTTATCATATTTGTTTCTTAGATTTTTTAATTTTTTGAGACCTTTAGTATACCATGGTAATTTATAAACAGGTGGTTTGGCCAAAGGGATATTATCCTCCATTATTTTCACAATATGTGTCAGAAATATTTCATAACAAATGCCAATAATTTCATTATCCAATAAGTTATCCCAGTTCAAAGAATTAATGAAATAGTTTAAATCGTCGAAATTGCAATTAAAATAATTGAACCGGACCTTATTATTATTAACTACATCTGCAAATTTGTACGCTTTAATATTTAATTCTAAGGCAGTGTGATGAGCTGTTACTGCAGCTATTGGGATAGAAGATTCAGAAAGAGAAAAATTCAAATCTTTATTTACAAATATCAGATCAAGAACTTTTTTCAACTTGTTAAGGACTGTGTTTATTTGAATTAAACCGAGACTTAAGAAAGTGTCAATTACTGTAACCTCAAAGGATTTATTAACATTGCTTGGAAGAAATTCATTTGTATTAGGAAATTTTGTCCAAACAACATCACTCATATTAAAGTCACCTAAAACACAAAGTCTGTCATCTTTTGTTAAGTTATCTGACAATGTAGCTACATTCAAAACATGGGCATTATAAAGTTCATCAGAACTACTGGGTGGAATGTAAGAAACGCAAATTAAAAGCACACCGTAAAGGGATTTTATTGCAACACACAATTGATCTAGAAGTGAATCTGAATTGGATAATGAGATTAGATGACATGTTAGAGATTTTTTTACAGCAATTAAGACTCCTCCGCCTCTATTAAGGCCAGTCTTAATTGAGTCTCTGTGTTTCCGATATACTATGTATAAGCTGGGATTAAAGAACTCTTCACTGAAAAAATCAGAATTCAACCAGGTTTCGGTAATAACAATTACGTCAAAGTTAACTTGTGATGAAAAGGCATTAAACAATACAGACTTAGTCCTCATACCAGATACATTTTGATAATAAATTTTAAGCTCAGAAGTATCCAATGCTACATTTGGTGCACAGAACTTACTGTTTTCTGAAAAAACTTAAAAGGTCTTATTCTAACAGCAAAATTCCACATATTTGGATTAAACAAATTATCATAGTAAACCGATGGCACTCCAAGTTTAAAGTTTAGAAATTTTAAATCACTCAAATTGGTATCTTTTTTCACTAACTTGTAGCAAACAATTTGATCTGCATCAATATTTATATACTTTCTAACATGAGAAATTACATTTTCTTCAGAAACAGTCGTTTTAAATTGATCGATTTTATGAAATTCATGCAACTTCTAATTCGTAAACTGCAGCACTATTAGTTTTTGTCTGTTGCATTATTTTAGAATGTTAATCAAAATTTGAAAAAAAATTAATCACCGATCATATCCATTCTTTTGCATCCCACACAAATGACCGATTAATCCCATATATTCTTTGCTTCATATCATTTATCGAGTTATACCAAATTAGATAAAACTTGGCACATATAAAAGGTTTGCTAAGATCTCGAAATGAAAATGTATTACATCGGACAAATTGAACGATTTTCCGAAATTACTATTTCCCTATAACTCATATTTCCTAAATAGCAGCAACATAAACTTTTCTTCGATGAATTGGAAAATTAGAGAAAATTTACAAAGTAACCATGACCAATTCTAACATTTCCCATACACTTATATGACCGATTTAACTCATACATTCTTAGATCCACATTTTTCAAGTACTTACGTTGTAACTTGTGATTATCGTTCGCATGATCGCAGGTTCAACCCTGCATACAGCCACCTATCTTTATTTGAGTGGCGGTCACCTCGATGTGTCTGATAAACATATGGAGTAGTCGAATAGTCGACAAGTCTTGAGAATGCTTCTCAAACTGTGACGTTCAGAATCGTCTTTATATTGTAGAGTTTAAAAATAGAATACGTGCATGTTCACGGAATGTGAGAAGTTCTTCCATCTCTCATTTATGAGATGCAGGAGAATTTGTTGTAGTTGCATTAAATTCTACCAAATTTGGTATACGCCATGCGTTTAATGGACTTTGTTCTGGAAATGAAAACGGGCTGCACAATAATGCCCATTCGAGTACTTTGCATACAAATTGTCCGATTTATCGAAATTTAATTTCCCCTCCAGTAAACCTTAATGCGTAGATGGCAGTTAGTTAGATTTTTGTCAATAGTATAGGGTGGCGCATAAGGAACGTTAAAATTTAATCTATGAATACATATTTTGTTTGCCTTTTTTGTCTCTTTGTAGAATTTATTACTTCAGAAATTTATGATAGAAAAGCTAACACAGAACATAGAACCAAAGTTGTTCAATTTTACTTTGAAGGTCAGCATTCGATTATTCAAATCATATCGAAATTTCTTTCACATTCGAAATGCTCGTGACGCTCCAAAAATTTACCGACTGGTTCAGCGTTTTGGGTAACAAGGGGATGTGTCTCTGATCTTCGGTGTGCAGGAAGACCTCGTGCAGTTCGAAATGAAGTGGCCATTGCTCGAGTGCAAGCAAGTATTGAGGATAACACCGAAACTTCCACCAGGCGACATTCTCAGCAGTAGAGATGTCTAGGCGGTTTTTGCAAAGAATTTTACATATGTTACATGTTTTTCCATATAAGATGCAATCGGTTCACGAGTTAAAACCAAATGATGCACAACGCCGTTAACGTTACTTATGCGCCACCCTATATATAATGGAATGCCTGATAAACTGAGAACAAATCTATTGGCTAACCCTGCTGTTTCTGGTACAGCTCCATTCTAGCTACCTAATTTAACCCACCTACTCTTATATTTCATTTAATTGTACTGACTGCAAATTGGCGGATTAATTCAGATTATTTGTTGATAAGAAGAATCTAACGATTTTCAACGCTTCGTCCGGCACTCCACTTACTTTTGCATCAATGCAAAACAACGTTGGGTGGAGGTAGGTAAGTCAGCCCACATGATTGAAATTTCTATACTGGTTATGGTATCTTGACAATGATACATATATGTCTTCTTCCCTTAGCGTCCTCACTTATATAGTTACTATTAAATTACATGAAATGAATAAACTCTCATAAAGTCCAAAGCTTTCATCAGGAGAAAAAATAGTACATTTTTTCAGTAGAATTAGAATAGCAAACTTTTTTTCCGAAATAATTTCAGGGATTCTAAATTCAAACAGACTTCCAATGATCCACCTATTTCTTAGCAGGAGAAAGAAAAGTAGATTTTTTTTTCTAATTAGAATTAGAATAGCAAACTTTTTTCATCAGAAACTATTTCAAGAATTCTATATTCGAACAGACACCAAATGATCCCCCTATTTCTTAGCAATATTTACTCGCCAGTTCTGTTGGTCCTTGTCTAATCCATAACTAAATTTATTATGCATTTTCTTTTAATACTCGTTCATATAAAAACTATGATATTTAATTGGGTTATAATAATATTTTCATAACACCAATTACTCCAATGTGCTGCTTAGCTCGGCGTCTATGTACAAAGCGTTTGACTTGCTTAGTGATGTTTACATTTCTATGTGATAACATCCGAATACTGTCCAGTAATTGTTGGTATTTGATTGCGTTGGCGTTACTGTAAACACAAAAATTTTGTTTTATTTACCAAACGTTTACTACAAAGATGATTTTTAACAATTTGAGCTTTTAATCAAATAAATTGCATAAGCCAAGCGTTATTGGATCGTCTATGATAAACTTATTTACGAATAAAATAAACAAAAATGGTAAAATATTTATGTCCCAAATTAATTGAATAAACATTTAGCATTGCAGACTATCTATTGCAGTAGAAATAAGCCAGAGAATTGTACGAGGAGTGTTCAAAAAATAAGTTGAAGTTTCATTTTTCTCAAAAAATATTCATTTATTCATCAATTTCTATTTTATCTCCTTCAAAGTAGTCCCCCTCAGGTATAATACAATTGTGCCAGCGTTTTTTCCAATCCTCGAAGCAGTTCTGATATGCACTTTTTGGTATATCTTTGAGCTCTCTCAGCGATTCGGTTTTTATCTCCTCAATCGCCGCAAAACGCCGTCCTCTAATGGGTCTCTTCAATCTAAGGAACAGGAAAAAGTAGCAGTGGGCCAAATATGGTGAATACAGTGGCTGAGGCATGATAACAGTGTTGCGTTTGGCCACATAATCTCTCATAAGCAAAATGAGTGAGGTGAATCATCATAATGCAAAAGCCATGAATTTATTTTCCACAATCCCGGTGTTTTTTTTCGTATTGCTTCACTCAAACGGCGCATAACTTCAAGGTAATACTCCATATTTACCGTACGACCTTGTGGTAGGAACTCCTGATAGACTACACGTTGGTAATGAAAGAAAACAGTGAGCAAAAGCTTGACATTTGATCGAACTTGGCGTGCTTTTTTTTTTGATTTTGGCTCTTCTGGACTCTTCCATTGGGACGATTGGACTTTGGTTTCGATGTCATCACCATATGTATACCCATGATTCGTCCCCAGTTATGACCCTTTTATAGAAATCTGGATCATCGTTGATGTCATTCAACAATTCCTGAGCGATGCTCATGTGGCGTTGTTTTTGGTCAAAATTCAGCAATTTTGGAACGAACTTCGCTGCCACACGCTTCGCTGCCAAAATTTCCGAAAAGATTACATGGCATTAGCCAACCGATATGCCAACATCCTCGGCAACTTCACTGATTGCGATTCGTCGATTATTCATAGCAATTTTCTCCGCTTTCTCAACATTTTTATCGGTTATTGATGTGCCGGGGCGTCTAGAGCGAGTATCGTCATTCACATTTTCTCGACCTTCTGTGAAAAGCTTGTACCACTTGTAAACATTTGTTTGACTCAGAGTACTCTCACCGTATGCCACTGTCAACATTTCAAGTGTTTTTGAACATTTAATTCCATTTTTTACACAAAATTTGTTGTAACTTCTTTGATCCATTTTTTTCAATAGCAAACATGCTATATGGATAAAGTCGTCAACATATCTTTAAGACGAGTGTACCAACATAAAAAAAAAAAAAAAATATTAATCGAAAGTCGAATGCACGTAGCCCGTGAAATTTGAATTATTACATTATTACAAAATAAGCCTTCCATTTTTCTTTATCAGTCGACTCCCTCACTGCTGAATTAACATGATGAGTGTAGTAATTTGGTTCTTCCTTGGAGTCTGCTGTACTTTGGGACTAACTATGCAACTTCAGTTATTCAGAAATGATATCTTCAACCGTTTTAACCTCGTGACGACTTTTACTTAATTGAAATCTTCAGACCGAAGCAAACAATGCCACCTACTCTTCACACCAAACTCTCCTTAACATCTGCAATCAATTCATTGGATTAAAGATCTTCTTTTTAAAGATCTTCGCTATCTCAGAACACACCTGTTAATCCATATTAACGCTCAACACTTAGAAACGAAAGTTTCAAATTGATTTTGAATGTACTTCAACTATATGAATGAACGGAATCAAAATGCCTTAAAAGTCCGCACCACAGCGAATTATTTAATGAAATGTAATTTTAACACGCATTTCCAACGAATATGCCGAGACTGAAGTTAATTAAAATGCATTACCAATGTGTTTACAGTGACTGAACAAAAAAGAATTGTTGGCTGTTGGTGCTCAGCACTACAAACCTAGGTAAAGGTTTGTCCATGGCAACCCATTAATAGGCAGCAATCAATGACAGCCCTTAAAGGCCTTTGATGATTGGAAGAATGGTATCGATAAAGTGTGGATTTGAAAGTAATTCATTGTAAAACTCGAAGGTAGTGGATTCAATTGAATAGATTCTTTTTTCGAGAAATACCCTTACACAGTACACCTTAAACGCTAACATGAAATGAACGATTAATTAATACAAACGTAGTATAATCATATCTGAGATCATAGCATCGAGAGTGGGGGCAAGAAGCACAAGGACGAATGAACTTGGAATAAGTAGAGCTATTCTCTTTACCTGTCTTCAAACAACGAACACAAAATTTGAGTTGAATTTGATTTTAAAATATTATATACAGCCACATAAAAATCCTTGTCTTCACATTTCTATCACAAAGGAAATGTTATTAGTTGGGGTGGACTCCATAATCAGTGTCTTAGTCAAAATTTGCCATAGCATGTTTCAGTGTAAAACCAGTACAGAAATTTCAGTCAGGTGGATTGAATTATATATACCTTAATTTAATATTCTTTTTTATTCGAGGAAGAAGGTTAGGGGTGCCGAAAGCTGAGTGGTAATCCAAATTAAAGTTCTGTAAAAAGTAGAAAACTCTGTAGGTCCCGCTTAGATATTATCCATTTAGTGGTTTTAAAACCGCCGGTCTGGCAACGCTGTCAGTTGCTAAATACGTACCATCTAAAGTGCTATTTATTTAGTGAAAGATTTGCCATTTACGAATATGGATCGTTTAATAACCAAAGAACGCGTATAAATAGTTAAAACTTACTACGAAAATAGTGATGCAAATGTGGGCACTTTTTTTTTGCATTACGGGGAGATTATGGTCGTCATAATTGGTATTATGTACAAAGACTTTGCAAGATTATAAAGAAATTTGAAGTGACTCGAAGCGTTACGGATGTGGTTAGGCCAGTACATCACCGCAATGTACACACGGCCGAAAATATCGCTTCTGTTAATGAAAGGGTGGCGGATAATCTGAATTTGTCGATTCCACGACGTTCTCAGCGAATTGGGTCTGACTGATGTGAAGGTTTTACATGCGTCTTGCTGAAAAGCTTTACTCATGGTGTGCCACCACACAGGTGCCGTTTCTAATTACATGCTTTTTCTTGGTTATGTGTTCTTTCTTTCTTCAGGTGACGGCCGGCACCCCTTTGGTGTACTCACACTAATCCCGGAGGATTAGTTAGACTACCAGAGATTGAAAGTAGGTCCCTTGGAAAAACCTCAGGTCCCATCCCCGCACTCAGCCAAAGTACCTTTGTAGTCACTTGGTATGAAGTGAACTACCTCCCGGGTAAAAGTTGAGGTATCTAGGAAAACCTCGGATAGATATGAACAGTGTTTTCCAAGCTGATGCCTTCCTTCACCAACGCTTGAGCAACGCAAAAGCACTGAAAATACTTGTTCGGGCAACCACAGCCAGCACGATGCTCCCACTAGGGGTCCTACACCATTGACCAGGAAGGAACAATGCTCCTTGGGCCCCTGGTCACCCGTGCTACCAGAAGAGAAGAACCCTCTGGTCTGGGTTTCGCAGACAAGCTACTCCAGTTTTGCTTTATCATACCTCGCATGGAACTGGTAATCCATAATAATACGGCATAGATTTTCAATGTCCGAGGAGAGAATATCAACACAGTAAAAAGCAAGTATACCATGCTCCTATCATAGTTCATTAACCAGATCTCTCTGGTCATACAACTATATTTACGGAAAAGATACATCTTCTGATACCTCCCGACGGCTTCTCTATGTCGCACCTGTTGCCAGGATGTGTCTTGTTTAACTATGAATCTCCCCTTTACTTGGTTTTCGAAAAACGAGTTCCAAGATCAGTTTGAATCATATTATAGGTGAATCCCAATACATAATCCACCTATTCCTAGGGCGCCTGGCACAAGGCCACACTACTTTGTTTAATCGCAAGCATCATACCCTTTGCCTGCTTAATTACAGGATCATGTAGAGAGGCCTGCGTTCTAGGGGTAAACGGTACAAAGCATCCTAGGAAACATCCGCCTACCCCTAGCGAACTGGGTCTATCTTATGGCTCATTATGGCGTATTTTGCATTTGAATTTGCACCTCCATCCATATAGAATCCAACTCATGCAACAATTAAAGCCAGCTGACCATTCGCAATACTGCAGATATGCTGATTGGGTGCTACAAATTTGAACAAAATTTTCGTTAACGGGGAAGCTCATTTCTCACTCGATGATTAAGCCAATAAGCAAAATTGTCCCATATGGGGCTCTAAGAATCCAGAAGTGATTGTGAAAAAGCCATTTTATTAGGGGAAAAGTGGCTGTTTGGTGCACATTATGGTCTGGAGGTGTCATTAGACCGTATTTTCCGAAAATGACATCGTAGGAACTGTTGCTGGCAATTCAGAGCGCTGTGGCCATTTGATAATCGACATTTTTTGACCTGCAATTAAAGATTATGAAATGGACGATATGTGAATTCAATAGGACGGTGCCACAAGCCACACAGCACGATCGATTTTGCCTTTATTGCATGACAAGTTTCCAGATAGCTTCATTTCACGTTTCGGCCACGTCAATTTTCGATCAGGATCATGGTATTTGACGCCGTTAGACTTATTTTGCGGGGCTACGTTAAATATCCTGTATACGCTGATAATCCCAAAACGTTGGAGCATTTGAAGGCCATCATTCGTCAGGTTATCACCGAGATACCGCCCGAACTGTGCGAAAAAGTGTACGAAAACTATCTCAAAATAATCCACTGCTGCAAATAATCCAGAGGCGGTTATTTAAATGACATTGTATTTCGTACATAATGACAAGATCACAGCATTATGATGAAATAAAAGTTTCATTGAAATCATAACTTTTTGCGTGTTTTATTTAACTTTACTTTTGAGACCGAAAAATGGATAACCCGTTATTATGAAGGCATCACTGGGACAGAAAACTATAAGCGCCACTGTGAAAAGGTTAAAAATTATAATCTAAGCCTGAAAAAATGAGGTTAGTTGTGATTTTATGAAGTTGTGATGATGAAATTAGCTACTAAATTGGAACGTTGATGGTTTGTATCCTTTGGATGAAAAATGTGTTATTTTGCTCCACCTACTCTGGTTCCTCCCAAGTAATAAGAATGTCCGAAAATTTGTCTTTCCAATTTCTGGTTGTTTCATTGCAATAACCTACTTCTTCTTGTCTGTTGTACGGCAGAATAAATCGTTATGAAATTTAAAAAAACAAAATAATCACTTACCTACTTCCAATAGATTCAGTAAAATTTGGCACATATCAATCATTGCGTAAAGTTAGATCTGAAAATGGAAAAAGACTTCATTGTCACATCGCTTTTGAACACATATGAAATGATTGGTTTACTGAAATTAAAATTTTCCTCTGAAATTTCTACATAAAATTTGAAATATTTTCCATTGTATTGCTTCGTCTTCTGGTGTCTCACTTACAAATTCAGCGGTTTAATAAAAATTGAATCATTTCTATGCACATAAATTCATTGAATTAAGGCATATTGAGTATTATATTTAATATATAAAGAGGTTAAAGCAGATGTTTATCTTTGGCAAAATTGATTTGGTAGAAATGTTATAGACACATTGCTGAAAATCTCGGATGCAATTTACTTGGAGTTTAATTTTAAAGACTGACAATTATTGACAATAGTTATCTACATCTTTCATGTTTTATATCAGATTTCATATTTCATATTTTACAATAAGGTACATTTTACAGAGCTGGAAAAAGTACCTAAATGCTAAAAACAGATGTCGATGTTTGCTACGAAAAAGAAAACTTTCCAACTTTGAAGTTTTCTTTTAGAAGTTTCCTATTTTTCGACTAACTGAAATTGGATTTATGGAAAGCTATCATGGAATAACATTATATATTGATTACTATATAGTGAATTTATATGATTAACTTATTATTTTCAACTAAATACAAAGCTGTAACTATGTAAATTTTAGTGAAGGTAGTATTATGGTTAACATTAAGAGTTTTAATTGTTGTGTTTTGAATTTCTACATATCAATGCTTTTCTTTAATTTCAAGAAATGTCGTTATAAGTTAAATTGATGCATTAAATGGATTGTGTTTTATATTCTACATGGAAACTTCAAGTATTAATTGAAACGTTCTCAATTAAATTATAATTTTTAATTGGTCTGTTTTGAATTTTAAACAAAAAAACTTCGTATCTCAAGCGATTTTTTTGAAATCCAGTCGACATTTTCTAAATCTCAATTAGAAATACACTATTTTTTCAATTTCAACTTCCATACGTTATTTCAAATCTTTTTAAATATTCTGCCTAAATCGTTTAGTTGATTAGATATCATAAATTGTTGGTAAATCAAAAATTACACTATAAATTTGGGAGAAAAATTGACTGCAGAAACGAAGCATGTTTTTTTTTAACTACTCTGAGTGGGCTGAATTTGAATCCGGCATAAAATTTGGGCTATCACGCCTTGTTCATTTTTTATTATATGCTGGCAATATTGTAAAACAGTCAATACTGACACTATAATTTAACAATTATTAATTTGACAGAAGCCCACATTCATTCTAAATCTTCATATTTTTGTTATTAATGCTTGATAACAGATATTACTATGGGCTAATCAAGCGGTTCAATGATGAATCTCTCTCTCGACAAACAAAAATCCGACTGTACCAGATTTTGGTTCTATCCGTCTTGTTATATGACGCAGAATCCTGGGTTATGACGCAAGCGGATGAATCAGTACTGGCAGTTTTTGAGAGAAAAATACTCCGGAAAATATATGGACCCATCATCATCGGAGAGTATCGGCGTCGCAAGAACAGTGGGCTGTATGAGCTATATGCCAACACCGGCGTGGGCAAACGCATTAATATACAGCTACTGCCAGCGCGGAAAGTCTTCAACAACGAACTCGATGGACGGCGCAGAAGAGGGCAACCAAAACTCCATTGGAAGGACCAGGCTTTTGAGATGCTGTCGAAACTTGGTGTGACGAATTGGGAGAGAAGCGCAGAATATCGAAGCGCTTGGAATTATTTTCTACGGGCGGCGTATAATAGATAAGGTTGTCTATTCCAGTCGCCACCTAAGAAGAAGAAGTGTAGTGAATATTTGGTTGGGGGAAATAAATTTGCAATATCAGAATCATTCAAATATGCATATTTGCATTATTTTGGTTTTGCTGTCAGAAACTTGAGCAAACCGAGGACACCGACAATGTTTTGTGATAGTTGCAGAACAGTTTTATACAAGTGGTCCAATGGCAGGAAGATCTATTTCGATTTTTCAATTCCAGTACTTTGCAAAGAGTCAAGTAACCACCAAACCGATTGCTATTTCTGTTTAACAAAATTTGCTGGATTCAATATTAAAAATCGAAAAAATATTATTTATGGTGTCCAAAGCAGTTCAACGTCCACCAAACGATCCATTACCAGTCATTCCCAGTGCTACAAGCAGTGAGGCCGAAACATCTTTCACCAGCAGTGGTAGTTTGTATCAGGCTGATGATGAACGCCATTTAGTGACTCAAGCTGAGCTGAATGATCTAATTCGGGATTTACATTCAACAAAGCAAAATACAGAATTACACGCAGCAATAGATCGTGCAGTTGGAACAAAAGTAACAATCTATAGAGATAGAAGCTTGGAATTGGCTGCATATTTAGAAAAGGAACACTCTGTTCTATACTGTATTGATGTTCATGGTTTATTTCAAAATATGAACCAGCCATATGACAAAACTCAATGGAGATTAAGTACAGTTTAAACTCCCTTCTTTTGCATAATGGGAATGAAAATCCATCTATACCATAATTGCTCATGCCGTTAATACAATGGAAAATTACGAATCCATGAGCGAAATTTTGATATTACTCAAATACAACGGTAATAAATGAAAGATCTGTGGGGACCTCAAGGTGTGTTTTTTACATTATTTTTGTATATAAAGTACAGACCATCGTAAATAACTGTAAATTAATCTGTTCCAGGTCATTGGTTTTTTGACTGGTATGCAGGAAGGTTTCGCAAAATATTGTTGTTTCCTTTGTCTACGGAATAGTCGCGCTACATATCATCATTACGTCAGAACAGGGTAACCGAAAAGAACTAATTATTCACCAGAAAAAACAAAACATTTCAAATAAATCATTATTTGATCCAAATGACGTTCTTTTTCCGCCGCTGCACATAAAATTGGGCCTTTTTAAGAACTTTGTCAATGCTCTGGACAAAGATGGTGCAGCATTTAAATATTTGTTAGCGGTTTTTCCAAAAATTTGATATCGTAAAATCAAAGAAGGCATATTTGTTGGCTCTCATATCAGGAAGCTATTGAATGACGACAATTTTTCACAATGTTTATTGGAGAAAGAATATGCAGCCTGGAATTCTTTCAAGAGCACCGTGAACAGTTTTCTTGCAAACAGTAAGAGTGCATACTACAGACAAATTGTTGCTGAATTGTTGAAAAATTATCACGAATTAGGTGCACGATTGTCACTCAAAATGATTTTTCTTTATTCGCATTTAGATTTTTTGCCACAAAGCCTAAGTGCAGTGAGGGACGAACAAGGGGTCACCAAAATTTAATGAAAATTTAAAGAAATTATCCAGGATATTGGGACAAAAGCATGCTGGGACTCTGTTGCTGGACTCCAATACGTGAAACTGAACCAAGAAAATAAAAACGACGTTCAAATAACGCCATTCACTTTTGAAAACTCATTGATTTTTAAATAATTTTTTAATTTTTTTTATGTAAAAAACGAATAAAAACATTTTTTTTGTATCTCGGAAACCTGACATGATAGAGAAAAATCAATTACAGATTCGAATTCAGCCCACAAAATTACCTTAGGAAAGATATTTTCTCCAAAACCTTGTGGGCCAGTGTTATCATTTAAATTTTCATATAGGGAAAATTTTTGTAAAGAAATATAGAGTAGACATTCTTATTAACGCAACAAAAAGCTTGGTATCCATTTCTTACAAATCTCAATGTTAGAATATGCCTCTGGAAACATTATGAGACAGACAGAGCAGTACATAGAGCGGATACTCAATACTTACGACATCAAAGAGGTTTCCTGCAATTCCACATGTCATTTTTCTGTGGAGGGCGAACTTCAAACGAAGCTCGAAAAGAAGCAGGTGTAATTTTGATAATCGTTTCCTTAATATGATTAAAAACAGAATATCAAGTATCTTCAGAATAATATAACAGGTTAGGTCACTTTTGTTAAGCAAAACTGGCGCTGTGGGATGAACCAAAAGTAAAGTTACTGTAACTAAAAAGTATAAATTAATACGTACGAAACGGAAATCAAACAACGTTCAATCCTCGAATAACAAATAATAAAGTTCTCCATTAGTACAAGATTTCAAAAATTTGTGAAGAAAATGCGAAAGTAGGACCTGCGCCACAATTTCTTCCACTAAGCTAATACGCCCTCCTCCCTTTTTTCTTACTAAGTTTGCAATTAGTACAAACGCCTTTATCTATTATATGCT
>JAHXMU010000097.1:1440249-1487797 GCA_019455685.1 Philornis downsi
AAGCTAATACGCCCCCCTCCCTTTTTCCTTACTAAGTTTGCAATTAGCACAGACGCCTTTATCTATTGTATGCTGGACATAAGAATCAATCCTAACCGTTTCGGTATTCTGTTCTTCTTCTTTAATTCATCATTCTAAATGCTGACAGTGGTTCGAAAGCCTTGTCCTTCAGTAATACTCTGGAATAATAACCATTCGTTTCTGCACCGTCCATAGAATTTGATTTAGAAGTCTTTTAATGCTGGAGAATTGAGATCGATTCGTACAATAGAGCTCATTTCAGACAATCTCTGACATACCTACTTCATATCTATGAGTGAAAACTCTTGGTTCATACGACACTAATGAACTTCTTAATATTGAAGATGGGTCCATATTTAAAAAGTATGTTTATTCTTTAACATTATATTTATATATATTTTTAGCTTATCTTTAAGTAAGTTTTAAAGTGAATTTTCATTGACAGTTGAAAATGTGCTTCTATTACCCCGATTTTTAAAGATGGAAAGCGCAGTGACGTTACTCGCCATAGACCGATATCCAAATTGGAAAGCCTGTCTTAAGTTTTTGAACACGATATTTATAAAGAGTTAATTTTCTTAACAAAGTCGGTAATTTCTCCGCATCAACATGGATTTTCTCCTAGTAGACCTGCTATCAAAAATTTATGTTCTTTTAGTGAATACTGCATTTCACCTTTGGAACACGGTAGTCAAGTTGAGTCTGTGCTCACAGATTTTTCTAAGGCTTTTGATAAGATATCGCTTCATATATTGTATTTTAAATTAAAGTTGATGGGATTCCACTCAACATCTTTAGAGTGAATAAAGTCATATTTAATCAATATACTGTGCAAAGTTGTTATTGAAGGGATTGAATCTTTTTCATATATTCAAACTTCAGGTGTGACACCAGGAAGTATACTTGGGGCATTCATTCACACTATTTGTTAATTACATATCAATTTGTTTTTATAAGTCAAAATGTTTGCTTTTTGCGGGTGATCTAAAAGTATTTTTAAAAGTTTCTACAGTTAATGATGTCTTAGATCTTCAAAAAGACATAGGCAGTCTTAATAATTGGTGCCTTTTAAATAAACTTTCATTTAACACGGATTTATGTATTCATGTTTCTTTTTCGCGTTGCAGAAATGCGATTCGTGCAGTATTCAAAATTGGTAATTTTTCCTGAAATTGGCTTGTTCGAAACTGTATCTAGGTGGTTTACCCGATTCCGCATTAACATTTATTCCTCACATCAATTATGTTATTCCCAAGGCGTATAAAGTTCTTGCTTACATTAAAAGGAATTGTCCAGAATTTTCCAACTCCACTACATTTAAAATCATTTTTACATCATATGTTAGATCTAAGTTGGATACGAGTATGGCGGAATTATTTGGTGTCCTTATTCCAATATTAATATTGCACGTATTGAACGGGAGCAGCGTGTGTTTGTACAGTTTGTTGTTTCATCATTTAGATTTGAAGAACCTCTCTCAAACTTCAGTTCAAAATGCTTATTTCGTTGGCTACAGACATTAGAACATCGTCGTAACTTCCAGACACCGCTATTTATTTTTAATATAATCGGTGGTTACATCGACTGTTGTAATCTTTTGACACAGATTCCATTTCACTTTACTCCTAGGTAGAGATGAAAATGACCAATCTGACCGAAAATGACTTTCAGTCAGATTGGTCATAATCGGTCAGAAACGGTCATTTTCCGGTCAGATTCAGTCAGATTCAGTCATTTTCAGTCACTTTCAAAATATAATAAAAAAAAATTTGTGAATGTATTTGGGCCTATTTTGATGTTTATTTGGCAAAAAAAACTGAATTTTCGATTCCTGAAATTTATTTAATTTCATTTGATATATTCTACACAATCATTTTACAATCAAAGCAACCTTTGCCAACTTATGACCAACGTGTGCTGCTTTTGTTTTAAAAAACAAAATCAAAACCAAATTCCAAAAAAAACAAAATCAAAACCAAATTCCAAATGACTAGTTTTTCATTTCTCTTTTGCCACTTCTCTGATCTTTCGGAAACTCAAATTTCTGGAAACGAATCGACCTCTGAATCAGAGCCAGAAACTTCCAATTTAGAAGTTAATAACAGTATCGTTCTAAACTAACTTTATATTTATTTTTGTATAATTTTCTTATGTACCTTTAGATTGTTTTTATTAATAAAAAACAAAAATAAACTATTTAAAATTTTTTTTTGGCCGATTTTTCATTGGGCGATATTTCCTAGAGCCAAAAAACAAATAAAATCGTTTTAGCAATTTTATTTTATTTTATTTTGAAAATGACTGAATCTGACTGAATCTGACCGGTCATTTTCAGTCATCTATTATAAAAGACCAATCTGACCGGTCATTTTCGGTCATTTTACATCTCTACTCCTAGGACTCTCGGACCAACACATATTTTTGATATAGTCGTACCTCGGCACTTTACTTCTTGTGCCAAAAACAGTACTCTGAATCGTGGATTTTATATTCTTAATAAAATTAATGAATATGCCTTGAATCGAGATTCCAATCAACTCATAGAGTTTGACTCATCTCAATATTTGTTTCGATTATATTATAACAGATTTCTAAGATTAAATAATTCTATTTTAAATTGTGTATAAATAAATATATATTATAAAATATCACTCTTTTGCCATTGTTAGTCGGTAAGGAAATTTTTAATCCATAGACTTAAATAAATAAAAAATGGAAAATATATTTTCTGGAACACTTTTCTCCTGAAGGCTCGCCTGTGTCATATAAAGACAGATAGACTTAGTGTCTCGTACATATGAATATTTATTTGTAGAGAGAAGGATGTGCCATTAAATCACTTGCTGAGCTCACAGCAGCATTTAATTGCAAGCTAAGCTTTTCCCTTAATCTCCATACTGACGTAATTACCTTACTAACGATAGAAATTAGATTATATATATTAATTCATCCGCTTTTCCAAAGTTATGGCAGTCAATTTTTACATAGCGTCCCAAACGAATAGACTCAAAGTAACTATTTCGATTTTCTTTACCACCAGACGCATTTTTGCTGACTCCTTTTCAATACCAGAGAAGACTGCTATAACATAGCAGTTGTTTGCCGATCAAACAATGTCCATATCATTAGCATACGCACGCACGTAGTATAGGCTTTTTGTTAACAATGGTAGCTGTCGTATTAACTGAAACTTAATCATATAAACAAACTTTTGAAAAAGTGTTTGCTATCTCTATCACTTTTGCACAAAAATGCGCAGCTATATTGAGTTGTTGAATATTCCAGAAATCTTCATCCCCACTTTTGTTGCCTTGTGAAGTTTTACTGTTAAAAAAAAATTAAAACAAATTGGAAAGAAGTGGATCAGTGCTATGTTTATGCATCGGTTTTGAACCCATTGGTGACAGCTGACAAAGAGCTTCCTGGAGATTTGAATATGAAGACATCACATTGAGTTATTTGATTTCTTAAATAAGCCATGAATGATTTTTAGAGTCTGTTGAGCTACAATCAGAACTTATTTGCATACTTTTTTCTCGTATGGCAAATTTTGTTGGCCTTTTAGTAAAACTGTTCAGATTTCCACTTACGAGTTGTGTTTAAAAAAATTTGAATGTTAATTTTTCTCAAAAAATATTTATTTATTCATCAACTTCTATTTTATCTCCTTCAATGTAGTCCCCCTCAAATATAATACACTTTTGCCAGCGTTTTTTTTCAATTCTCGAAGCAGTTCTAATATGCACTATTTGGTATGTCCTTAAGCTCTCTCAGCGATTCGGTTTTTATCTCTTTAATCGTCGCAAAACGTCGTCCTTTCATGGGTCTTTTCAATCTTGGGATTAGAAAAAAGTCGCAGGGGGCCAAATCTGGTAAACACGGTGGCTGAGGCATGATAAGAGTGTTGCTTTTGGCCAAATAATCTCTCACAAGCGAAGATGAGTAAGCAGGTGCATTATCATGATGCAAAACCCATGAATTTTTTTTCCACAATTCCTGCGTTTTTTCGTATTGTTTCAAGAAAACGGCGCATAACTTCAAGGTAATACTCCTTATTTACCATACAACTTTGTGGTAAGAACTCCTGATGCACTACGCCATGGTAATCGGAGAAAACAGTGAGCAAACTTTTGAGATTTGATCGAACTTGGCGTGCTGTTTTTGGTCTTAGCTCTTCTGGACACTTCCATTGGGATGACTGGGCTTATGTTACGATGTCATAACCATATACCCATGATTCGTCATCAGTTATGACCCTTTTAAGCAAATGTGGATCATCGTCGACGTCATTCAACAATTCCTGAGCGACGCTCATGCGGCGTTGTTTTTGGTCAAAATTCAGCAGATTTGGAACGAACTTCGCTGCCACACGCGTCGTGACCAAAATTTCCGAAAAGATTGCATGACATGAGCCAACCGATATGCCGACATCCTCAGCTACTTTTCTAATTGTGATTCGACGATTCTCCATAACAATTTTCTTCACTTTCTCAACATTTTCATCGGTCGTTGATGGGCTGGGGCGTCCAGAGCGAGCGTCGTCATACACTTAACATTATAGCATAAACATTTTTTGTACTGACAGTACTCTATATGGAGTAAATGGATAAAACCGTCAACACATCTTCCAAATTCCAAAAAAATAATAATCTGAAGTCGAATGTACGAAGCACGCGAAATTTAAAAATTCTTTTAATTTTTTGAACACATCTCGTATTGTTTTATAGCTATTGCTATATATTTTATTTGAATTTTACCCTGTCTTATTAATTGTCAACATTTTACTTATTGAAATTTTCCCAAATCCTTTACATTAAATATTAATCTAAGTCCCTGAATCTTGGTATTGACATTTGATAGACTTTGTTTAGTACCATAAACGAACATCCCTATCGCAATACCCCTTAAATGCGTTTACCCAAAACTAAATGCGTTTTAAACATAAACAGTTTCCCTTTTATTTGGTAAATTAAACAGACAGACCAAAAAGTGAATGTGAATGTGTTTCGCTGACAGCACCCGCAACTTGTAACACGTGTGATTTTCATATAAGCAAACGATTGATCGCTGATATTTGATGTCGATCGAATAATTAAAATGCACGAACATATTGATTTTGAATAATATCGTACGTGGTGGCTCAATCACAATTTTCTTTTTGTCTTAAGTCTTAATTAGAAATCGAAAATGAAAACGAAAATTTCTTACAATTTCATTAACAAGTTGCAAAATATTTCAAGTGAAATTTCAAACGTACTTGACGACTACCCGCTCGCTTCGTAGTATCAGTGACTATAATGAAAGTAAAATTTAATAATTTAGATGTTTGGTCAATTGCCAAATAATATGGGCGGTTTGGCTCTTTTTCGATGGCTGGCTTTACTACATTATCACTGCTAAGTAATGGCTTGACCAGATGAGGAAGGAAGTGGTTTAGATGTGTTTTTGTTGTCTTTGTTTGGTAGCGTTTTTGATTCCGACCATTGCGATGTTATGAGTTCATATGAAATTCACCGATATTTGAGTTATTGCAGTGGGTTTTGCGTTTATGACCGGGAGTTTAACCGCAAAACTGGTTGTTACATTTTCAAATTGTTAGTAATTTTCACAAACTTTGTTTGTGTGTTAACTTATTTCTACCATTGTTTTTTGTTTCTTTCGCTTCTTCTTATGGTGTAGTCACTACTTAAGAAATGCTGGTGGTTAAGATCAAGTTAATGCAACAAGTTGCTAGCTGGACGGTTTGAGAAAATGTTGCGAACAGGAAGTCAAAATTGGTGACCATTTAAAAACCAGAGAAAAAGTGGTTTTGATACATTTATCAGTTTCAATTTGGCACTGGGAGGGAAAGAGTTATTTGAGACTAAAATCAAACATATAAGTTGAGCGCTACCTTTTTCAGACAGAGATGGCCAATCATATGATGAATGTGCTAGGAAGTTTTCTTATGCATTCGTGGGTGGTGAGAAACTGAAATATTAAGAATAGAATTCATAGTTACGAAGATCTTAAAATAAGTGGTTGCAGGCATTTATCGCTCTTATATATTTCATAATGTCTATCAGTGAACAAAGAGGCAAAATTTAGTGTTTTTATACCTTCACCCGTAGGAATGAAGTTGAATGAAGGAACGGTGTGTTCAAAAAAAAAGGTGAATTTTCAAATTTCGCGGGCTACGTACATTTGACTTTCGATTATTATTTTTTATGTTGGTACACTCGTCTCGAAGATATGTGACGGTTTTATCCATATAGCATGTTTAGATTGTTTGTGAGAGGCACAAATAAGACAAATGTTTTGCGGGTTCGGTAATTTTCTGCTATCGACAAAAATGGAACAAAGAAGTTGCATCAAATTTTGCGTAAAAAATGGAATTAAGTGTTCAAAAACACTTAAAATGTGTGCAGTGGCATACGGTGAGAGTAACCGGAGTGAAAAAAAATTTTACAATTGGTGCAAGCTTCTCAGAGAAAGTCGAGAAGATGTGAATGACGGCGCTCGCTCTGGACGCCCCAGCACATCAACAACCGCTGGAAATGTTGACAAAGTGAAGAAAATTGTTATGGAGAAACGTCGAATCACAATTGGAGAAGTTGGTGAGAGGTGTCGGCATATTGGTTGGCTTATGCCATGCAGTCTTTTCGGAAATTTTGGGCATGAAGCGTGTGGCAGCGAAGTTCGTTCCAAAATTGCTGAATTTTGACCAACAACAACATCGCATGAACATCGCTCAGGAATTTTTGAATGACGTCAACGATGATCCAGATTTGCTTCAAAGGGTGACGAATTATGGGTATATGGTTTTGACATTGAAACCAAAACTCAATCGTCCAAATGGAAGAGTCCAGGAGAGCCAAGATAAAAAAAGCACGCCCAATTCGATCAAATGTCAAGGTTTTGCTCACTGTTTTCTTCGATTACCACGACGTAGTGCATCAAAAGTTCTTACCACAAGGTCGTACTACAAATAAAGAGTATTATCTTGAAGTTATGCGCCGTTTGCGTGAAGTAATACCAAAAAAACCGCCCAGAATTGTGAAAAAATTCAAAGCTTTTGCATCATGATAATGCACCTGCTCACTCATCTTTGCTTGTGAGATATTATTTGGCCAAAAACAACACCATTATCATGCCTCAGCCATCGCATTCACCAAATTTGGCCCCCTGCGACTTTTTCCTATTCCTAAAATTGAAGAGGCCCATGAAAGGACGGCGTTTTGCGACGATTGAGGAGATAAAAACCGAATCGCTGAGAGAGCTCAAAGACATACCAAAAACTGCATATCAGAACTGCTTCGAGGATTGAAAAAAAAAAAACGCAGGCGCAATTGTATTATATCTGTGGGGGTACTACTTTGAAGGAGATAAAATAGAAATTGATGTATAAATAAATATTTTTTGAGAAAAGTGAAAATTCACCATTTTTTTTGAACACACTTCGTATAATTCGATAATGCAAAAATGTGACATTTAGAAGGAAATTTGTTTCATGACTTCGTCGATTGAGTCGATTAAGCAATGTCCATCTATGTGGATGGCTGATAGATATGAAAGGTATCATAAAACTTTTATGAAACTTTTTAACACGTGGCAGAGCACACAAGTTTTGCCAGATCACAGACGGGAACTGTAAATAAACTTTGTCGATCCACCTCAATTGGTAGCCCCCGTACAAATTGGCCAATTTTCCGAAATCAAATCTTTTTAACTCTAAACTTTTAATGGCTTAATGTAGATGTTTAAAAGGTTATGTCAAGGCTTTAGGACTTTTGTATGGAGTGTACAAGAAGCTTATTAATGGAATGGTAAGAAATTTTCATTTTCGATGTCTACCTATAATTAAGATTTCTAATTAAGCTTGTGTGCCCTAATGCCATAATTCATATCATTAGACACAAAATGCTATGTTTCACCAAATTGAATGTGAATTCAAGGCGTTATTTTCAAATTAATCACGTAAAAGTGATTAGTGTCGTACTTTAGTTTTGTATAGGAAATACCCAAACCCCGAGAAGACCAACTATTATCGATGTATATTCACTTTAGTCATTGTGGGTACCGAACATGCCCATGATTGTTCTAAAAAGTGCTTAGACAAATTTCTTTTTAAGATATCTAACATCTAACCCATTGAAGCTCCCATTCCTATGAATGCAGTTATGAAAAATTTGAATGATAACTGCAGCATGAATACGAATACCAAACTTGGAGAGTTAATGTGCATGAAGGTTATTCTAAAACATGATCTAATAAGGCCTATTTTCGGTACTTAATTTACGAAGAAATCAATCGTATGTACTAGGGACAGACACCTAACAAGTAGTCAATTCCTACGCAGTCAATCCTTTCCAATTTTTACGCCTCTGTAGTCATCAAATGGCTAATGACAACGAGCTCATTTTTTGACAAGGATCAGTCTGTTATATTCTTTACAAGTCTACGAAGTTATATTGTTTTATGTCGCAATTAATGACATTTATTGAAGTGGAATTCAAACACAGCAATGTTATCTCTTCCAATATGACTGGAAAATCGCAACCGGTCACTATTAATGAGCTACAACATTTACGTGTAAACAAAAAATTTTATATTGGATCATTAAACGTTATAACAATATGACGACAACGCCTGCCAGATGGACATCCAACAGCAGCAATATCGGCAGAAATTTTTTGAAGGGTAAAGACCCGAATTCTACGTAATCCAAGACAAAGGCCTGTTCAATTGGACAAAAATTTGTATGTGTCTGCTCGTAGCATGAAGAGCATATTAAGAAATAGTCTACGACTGAAGCCGTACAAAATACGAAAATAAAAAGACTTAATTCTTGCACAAAAGGCATATCACCTGGCTAAAGCAAAAGAGGGTGTTGAAACATTTGCATGTTAGTTTAGTTTTTTTCTGATGAAAAATTTTGCGCAGTTCAGCAACATGTAAATAATCGACCATGTATGGTTAGAGTGCAAATCGAATAACAATTTAGATCAGTGAATTGCTCTGCGAACGGCAGTGATGGTTTGGGTCGCTTTAACCGTCACAAGACGTTCACCATTTGTTGTCATTAAATAGGTTGTAAAGATAAATCAGCAAATTTACCATGACAAGATATTAAACGACATTTTGCTACCTTGAACACTTAGCCAATTCAATAGAAACCATTGTAGGTTTCAACAAGATGCGACACCATCCCATAAAGCCCGCAAAACCCAACTATTCTTACATGAAATATTCGGTTGTTAGGAAAGTTTGTTCGATTAATTCGTTAGTTCGCCATACGTCACTTCTCATGACGTAGAGTTCCTTCAAACACCATTATAACTTCCTCCCATCCCTTCTCTAAACTGTTTACTATTGCTTACTTGTGTTCTCGTTCTAGTCGTGAGTGGTTATAGCGTTTTAGAAAGGGCAAAAAATTACCGAAAAAGAGCATTTTAGGCATATTATGCTGTATTATTTGCGAAAAGAAAAAACGGCTGCTGAAGCCAGACGAAAAATATAGTCTGTTTATGAAGAAAACGGAGCAAATAAAAGAACTTCCCAGAAATGGTTTAAAAGATTTTCTGCGGGCAACTTCTCCGTAATGGATCTGTAATGGAAAGTTTTATTTCCTTGGGCACTTAATCAATTCAGTACAAACTATTGTACGTTTCAACAACACCCAGCACCATCCCACAAAGCCCGCGAAACCTAACGTTTTTTTACAAGAAATACGATAGTTACCAGTTTCATTTCTTCACAACAATGGCCACCATATGCTCCGAATTTAAACCCAATGGGTTTTTAACATTGGAGGCTAAATGGTCAACTAAAAAATATTAGACCATAAACGTCTTAAAGTTATCTCCTTGGCAAGAATGGTACAAAATACCCTCAGGCCAAATTCATGCAGCGTGTGGAGCTTTCTAGGAGAGATTCGAAGGCATTATTCCCGATAAAGGTGGTCACATCGACCAGTAACATATTTTTTTAAATGGAAAATGTTTTGCTATATACTAAAGTTTTTAAATGAAATGAAGACTAAAATGGACAAAATTACAGAATTTTCAATTAGTCACACTTCGAACGCCGAGCTCAGCAAAGTAAAGGTTGTAGGGTCCTTTTTTCGAGAACTATATCTAAACATTAATTCATATGTCCACAGTGTTTTTCCCATTAAAAGCTAAAGTGTCAACCAAAAACTATGAGGCGATAAATGTCTTAAAGTTAGATCTTTATCGAGAATGGTACAAAATACAATCAGGCCGCATTCGTGCAGCTTATGAAGCTTTCTAGGAGAGATTCGAAGGCATTATTCCCGATAAAGGTGGTCACATCGACCAATAACATACTTTTTTAAATAGAAAATTTTTTACTAAATACTGAATTTTTTAAATGAAGAAAAGGTTAAAATAAACAAAAGTACAGCATTTTCAATTGACCACACTTCGAACGCCGACCTTTGTAAACTAAAGATTGTAAGGTCCTTTTTTCGAGAGCAATATCTAAACATCAATCCATATGGCCAACTTTTAGTTTCTGAATACCTCTTGGTGTGACTGCGATCAGTCAGTTTTTTCACATTTTGCTGAACTTTTACTATGCAATACTATCCGTATTCCCTCAATTTAACGACCAGTAACGATTGTTCATCTCTGATCGATTCCACATGATGAACATGAAATGTTTAAATTCAAAACAGTCTTGCAGCTGACAGGAGGCATTTACTCCAGTAACATACAAACGAAACTAAAAGCAGACCGATGCGTTGCATAATGGTCTACTAATACTCAATAAGGAAAAACTCTCTATAACCCAAATAAGCACGTAAATACTCGTATCGCAGCGATAAGACAAAATATAAATCAACAACATCATGTCTATATGAAAGTGAACTAAAAATTCAATTGATATACTAAGAAAAGACACAAAACGCAATTTCAATAATTTCTATAAATGCTATCAGGTATTATTTCATAGTTATGTACAGAAAATTATTTAAATAAACTTAGAAATGAAATTGGACACAAAGAAAAGGAAAAAGAAATGATTTTTATGTTGTGTTAGGTCAAAAACCTTTTTACTTTCGATGTTAAGGTGTTTTTTTTTTATTCACTTCCCATTCCATATCTATAAACTTACACATGACCATGACGCCCATGGAGCAGATCATGTAATGTGTAAGTAAAAACTGGGAAAGAAACGAAACATGGCCACAACATAATAGTCAAAGTGCACCCGAACTCTACCTCAACACGGGCTGAGGTGAGGTGCAGTGTTTATTTGAATTTGAATTTCAAGTGCGTGTGCCATCCTCAACGTCAAATCGAGAAGGTGCGCTCTTTCATTAATGTTAACAGTTGCTGTTGTCTCTTTTCACTTCCACATGAAACTGCGAAAGCAGAAATTTAACTTGTTTTTAGCCCCAAAAACAAAAACAAAAACAAAACCAAAAAGAAAAAAACAAATACAAACATGAAATCATATTACATATCATGGCTGCTAATGCAAATCATATGAAGGCGAAAATTTCTTTTAAATAATTTTATGTTTTTAAACACAGCAAAATATGGAAGTTCAGTTGAAATTTCAAATGTTTACCTCTTAGTAAAAAAACCCACATTCGTCCAATATGACAAACGTGCTTGAGTACAAGCGTATTTCTGCTACACAGCCATGGTATTGCACAGGTACTTTCATACCTTTAATGTCACTGGCAGCGCTAAAACCGGGATGTGAATGAAATTATGGAATGTTGTGTTGTGCTGCAATCATGAGGTTCGTTGCTTAAGTCTTTTATTTTTTTTCTGTAGAAAAGGTGACGTAATAGCGAGAACATAAAAGTTGAATTAAATGGAAATATAGAAATGAACTGTGATTTAAATTACCCTACACTGAGCTATAAATAATTTACATAAGCTCTACAGATTTTCACAGATATGTTAGGTTGTTCGGAAAGTTCGCACGGATAATTCGTTAGTTTACCATACGTCACTTCTCATGACGTAGAGTTGCTTCAACCGCCTTTATAACTTAATCCCACCTTTTCTATAAATTGTTTACTATTGTTTACTTGTATTATCGTTTAGGTCATGAATGGTTATAGCGTTTTGAAAAAATAATTTGAAAAATTGGAAAACATTAGCGAAAATTAGCAGTATAGGCATATTGTGCTGTTTTATTTTATTGGAAAAGAAAAACGGCTGCTGAAACCAGCCGAAAAATAAAATGGATTAAATGAAAGAACTCGCCAGAAATGGTGTAAAAGATTTTCCACGGGCGACTACTCCGTAACGGAAGCGACCAGACAGGACAACCAAAAGAAATTGTTTCTGAGGAGGTGAGAGATTTAAATATTGTTAATCACTGTGCAACAGTTAGAGAAATAGCTAAAATATTAAAAAAATCAGTCTCAACTATTCACGAGGTCATAAAAGAGCTCAAATTTGTGAGCAACCTCGATGTGTGGGTACCTCACTCTCTTACCGACGTCAACCGCCTGATAACCTAAGGATAATAAATAACAAGACACCATTTCTGAAGAACCTTATCACAGGGGATGAAAAATGGATAGTCCACAACAGTGTAACGCGGGAAAGATCATGGACCAAACCAAATGAACCCCTTCAATCTCAATCTAAAGCGATTATTGCTGTCGATTTGGTGAGATGTCAAAGGAGTAGTCTTTCTTGAGCTTACCCCAGCATATCAAACGATTAATGCGGGCTACTATATCGCACCATTAAGTAAATGGAAGGCGGTATTTTAAGAAAAACGGCCGAGGCTCGTTAATCGGGGAAACGTCATCTTCCATCATGACAACACCCGCCCTTACACTGCCTTGCGAACCCGTCAGTAACTGTCATAGCTTGGCTGGGAAGTTTTACCTCACTCGCCGTACTCCCCAGATCTCGCCCCGTTCGACTATCACCTATTTCGCAGTCTGAGCAACAACTTGAAGGATTTGAATTTCCATAACGACGAGGGAGTGAAACATCGAATTGAACACTTTTATTCAGAAAAACCACGCGAGTTTTATGAGAGAGAAATTAAAAAGCTCCCAGAGAGGTGGGAAGATGTTATTAAAAAACGGGGAGATTGTATAATAGATTAAAATAATTGTTTTCTTGTATAAAAATTCGTAAATAAATTTCTTTTAAAAACCGAACGAACTTTCCACCCGATATTTACAGATATATATTTTCCCAAAATATCTGTAAATATTTCCGTGTACTCGTTCCTCAATGATTTTTATATTATTTTATAATAAGAATGTTTTTTTGATTGACTGCATGCTTACAGAAAGAATTCAACAATGAAATTATGACAAACATAAACATTTTAACAGAAATTTTGAAAAATGTTTTTTGTTATACTCACACAGGTTATTGAATATGATGTTTACTATATATTTAATAATTTATTTTAATTTTTATTATTATGTTTATTATTACTATTATGTTTATTACCAGTTAGATTTGGTTGTCTGCGCCATCATTGATGTCTTACGTGCATTATGAAGACTGGCATAGTGGATAAAGAAATAAAAACAAATGACTGTTATCGAATATGTTTTTATGGGTTTTCAAAATTTTCTTTATGAACAGCAATATAATTTTGCAATTTTGAGTCAAAGTGTTTAATTAAATTTTTCGCTTAAAATTTTTCGCTTCAAATCCTACGTTTTATACAAATGATTTCTGCTTTAGGCGACAGAAACCATAGACCTGCAATTTATTTTTGATGCCACTGGCTGTAGCATCAGATCTATACAATGAAGATTTCCCCGAGATCTTAAAATTGTTTAGAAAGACACTTCTTTGACCCGAGTTGTGATAGCGTATATTGCCGCCGTGGAGAATCGATGTTCGAGTTTTCTTTTTTTACGCAATAATTTCTGGTAAACGTATGGAGTTATAACATTACGAATTTATGTATGTAAACGGGTGTTTCCTAGGATACTTTGTACCGTTTACCCCTAAAACGGAAGCCTCTCTGCCCGATTCTGTAATTTAAGCAGGCAAAGGATGATGCTTGCGTACAAAACCAAATTAGTGTGATCTTGTGCCAGGCGCCCTAAAAACAGGTGGAATATGTCTTGGGGTCCACCTATACTATGATATCAAACTGACCTCGTTTTTCGAAAACCATGTAAAGGAGAGATGTCATAGTTAAACAAGATAATTACCCTCCTGGCAACAGAAACGGACATAGAGAAGCCGTTGAGAGATATCGGAAGATTTATCTTTTCCGTTTTAATAGTCGTATGACCGTGGAGTTCTTTCGTGGAGAGATATGGTTAATAGACTAGAGCAACATGGTATTAATTTGCTGTGTCGATATTTCTCTTTGGACAATGAAAATCTATGCCGTAGATAATGGATTACCAGTTCCATGCGAGGTATGATAAAGCAAAAGTGGAGTAGCTTGTCTGCGAAACCCAGATCAGAGGGTTCTTCTCTTCTGGTAGCACGGGTGACCAGGGTCCCAAAGAACGTTGTTCTTGCGTGGTCGTGGCGTTGGACCCCTTGTGGGAGCATCGTGCTGGCTGTGGTAGACTGAACATGTGTTCTCAGTGTTTTTGCGTTGCTTCAGGTAGCGTTGCTGAAGGAAGGCAGAAGCTTGAAAAATACTGTTCATTGTCTATCGAGGTGATCCTAGATAACCTAACTCTTAACCGGAATGAAGCTCACTTCGTACCAAGTGACTTCAAAGGTACTTTGGCTGAGAGAGGAAGTGGGCCCTGAGGAAGTTTTTCCAAAGGTACCTACTTCTTATCTTAAAGGTAGTTCGACTAATCCTTTCGGGATTAGTTTGGGTACCCCAAGGGGCGCTGTCTGCCGCAATAAGAAAAGAATTATAAGTAAGAAAAGAATTATAGAAAACAGCCTCATGTGTGATGGCACACCTTGAGTAAGGCCTCACGGCGAGACTTATGTAAATAAACACAGTTGATTACGAATTTATTTATTTATTTCTGAATTACTCTACTGATATATTGCCGACATATCCGACATAAAGCTCATACTTTGAAGCTCTCCATAAACCATAATAGCTCCATATTTTTTCCAAATAAGTACCTACATAAGATAGAATTTTGTTCACCTAGAAAAAACTTCATCGTTATATCCTACTATGTCCGTAGTGTAAGAAATACTCTTCCCTGATCTTTTCCTACTCATTTATAGGCATCACCAATTTTATTTACGGAGCAGACGGGATGTATTAAATTATGCATACAGCTAATCTACACCTTTCAAAGTTCATGTTGTGTTTATCTACTAAAGAAATGTGCATCGTCACTAACCTTTGCTCTTAAATATATTTTTAATTCTCCAGAAAAGGAAAACATTTTTATTGATAGATGGAAGTCGGCGTCCATAACACCAATTTTTAAGCATGGTAGGAAAAATTATTTTAGGTGTTACAGACCGATTTCTAAATTAACAAATGTGTTTATACGGTGGTTGAGGTAAGCAATTATTTGTTTAAGAGAAATGAAAGACGGGGAATTAGTATTGCGTTAAGACAAAACTGGGGCTTATTTGGGTTATCTCTATTCGCAGAGACACTCTATGTCGCTTGAGATTCCGAAAAAGAACTCAAGTAGCAAAGGTTGAGTTATTTGTGTCGAAATAAGAACAATTTCGAACACAACTGCTGCAATACAAAATGGCTGTAAAATAAAGTTTTACCACACAGCAGAGTCTTTAAATTCATGGTCACTTGTGATAATAAAGGGTGTCCCAACAAGAACGCAAGATTCAAATTTTAAATAAAACACAGATATTTAAAAAAAAATTGTGAAACTTTATTATATCGTAGAGTAGACAGAATGAGGTTATGTACGGAACAGCACACCGGGCAAATGGCCACCGCGGCTTTGCTGGCACACACGCTAACTTTTAATGAAATTTTCAATGACCGTTTTGTATAAATGCTGCGGTATTTCATTAATTCAGCGTCCAATTTCGTCTTTTAAGACTTGAGTTGTCGTCGGCTTATTCGCGTAATATATCGACTTCAAAACGCCCCAAAGAAAAAAGTCTAATGGTGTTAAATCGCACAATCTAGGCGGCCAGTTCTGGTCTCCAACACGCGAAATAACACGACCGAGAAATGACTGATGCAGCAATTGAATTGTTTCTCTGGCTGTATGACATGTGGCGCCCTCTTGTCGAAACCACATGCCCTCCACATTCATTTCTTCAATTCTAGGCACGAAAAAACTGGTTATCATTTCGCGATACCGAACACCATTGACTGTTTGCGCTTTTCATAAAAAGAAAAGTCCAATGATTCCTCCAGCCCAAAATCCACACCACTCAGTGACACGTTGAGAATGCAGTTGCTTCTCGTGAATCACTCGAGGATTTTCTTTACCTCAAATGCGACAATTCTGCCTATTGACAAAGCCATCAAGATGGAAATGGGCCTCGTCACTGAAGATAATCTTTCGTCAAAATTCGCTGCATAGTGGATTTGGAGACACCAATTTGCTGAGCTCGATGTCGAATTGAGGTGGATGGAGTTTGAGCGACATCAACACGTACAGCTGCAACATTTTCGGTCGATCGGCACGTTGTTGTCTTTACATCACTAACAGACCCAGTTTTGGCAAATTTATCCATTAATCTCTTTACAGTTGACTCTTTTGGAGCATTATTGTGACCTCAAATTGATCGCGATTTGTGAACTGTAGCCGCAAAACTTTCACCATTTTGGTAAAACAATTTCACAATGAGAATGCGTTGTTCATTCGTGTAGCGCTCCATTTTCACTAACCTCGTACCTTCTACTAGCAAACAATAACAATTGTTCAAATGTCAAACAATGACACTTCGAATGACCTCAAATTTAAATTTTGCGTTCTTGTTGGGACACCCTTTATAATAGTAAACTAAGACATTTGATAAAACTCAATCCTGACATAAGCAAAATGTTTCGAAAAATGTTGAGCATATAATTTACAAAAAGTTATCTTTTCTTACAAAATCAATTATATCTCCATCTCAGAATGGATTTTATCCAGATAGATCTACCATAACAAATTTAACCATTTTCACAGAATATTGTATTCCTTCAAGTGAACTTGGAACAGTCAAGTTGAAACAGTTTACACCGATTTCGCCAAAGCATTTGATAAAGTATCTCATAGTACACTTTGTGCTAATTTGCAATCTATGGGATTTCATTCCTGTATATTAAAGTGTCTAAAACCGTATTTGTCAAATAGAATATGCAAAGTCGTTAACTGTGGTTATGAATCTATTCAATATTTGCAAACGCCTGGCGTGCCGCAAGGTAGTTTTTTGGGGTCATTATTGTTTAATTTATTTATAAATGGTATTTCTACCTGTAACTAAAAGCAATTCTAACTGACCTGACTGGACCTTATCATTGTGGCTTTAGACCTAGTAAATCAAAAAATGACCTGATATTCACACTATGACAAATTCTGGAGAAGACCCATAAAAAACGGATCTACCAGTAACATCTTTTTGGCGATTACAAAGCTGCCTTCGCTAGCCCGATATGGCAAAAACTGTATGAGGTCATGTTTAAGTTTGGAATTTCTACAAAGCTTATACGTCTTTGTAGGATGACGCTGGCCGACACGAAGTCTTCAGTGAAGATAGGCAAAGATCTCAGCGAGCTTTTTACACAAAACGAGGATTTAGGCAGGGCGACAGTTTATCGTGCGACCTCTTCAACATACTGTTGGAGATGATTGTGAGGAAAGCTGCAGTTAACACATCTGGTACCATCTTTGATAAAAGTCATATGTTACTCGCATATGCAGATGACATAGACATCATTGGCAGAAAACTGCGAGATGTTACTGCAGCCTTCTCAAGCATCGTGAAGGAAGCAGCGAAAATGGGTCTGGTGGTAAACGAGGACAAAACAAAGTTGTTGGTTGCAAAAGAACAAAGAGTCTTTTCGTATGGGACGCTGTGTGAGCGTTGACAACTATAATTTTGAAATGGTGGAAGAATTCACCCACCTCGGTTCCGCTGTAAACAAAACGAATGATGTCAGTGTGGAGGTAAAGAGGAGGATATTGCTTGCTAACAGATGTTACTCGACAAACAAAAATCCGAATGTCCCACACCTGTCTACCTGTCTTTTTATATGACGCAGAATCCTATGTTATGACGCAAGCGGATGAATCAGTACTGGCAGTTTTCGAGAGGAAATTCTCCGGAAAATATATGGAACCATCATCGTTAACGGACAGCATCGGCGTCGCATGAACAATGAGCTGTATTAGCTATATGCCGACATCGACGTGGTCAAACGCATTAATATACAGCCAAATTGCGTTGGCTGGGTCATGTTGTGCGGATGGACCCAAAATGCTCCGGCACGGAAAGTTTTCGACAACGAACTCGATAGACGATACAGAAGTAGGCGACCTAAACTCCGTTGGAAGAACCAGGTTTTTGAAATACTGTCGAAGCTTGGTGTGACAAATTGAAGGAGAAGCGCAGAAGATCGAAGCGCTTGAAATTATTTTCTACGGGCGGCGTATAATATATAAGGATGTCCATTCCAGTCGCCACCAAAGAAGAAGAAGAATCAGAATCAAAATTGTTTCTAATTTCTAAAGAATCAAAAGTAAAATTATTTGTAAACAACATTCAATACAATTTTGATTCAGTTGCCGGAATCAGAATAAAAATGAAACAAGTCAGAACTACTTTTTGATTTGATTCTTGTTTCGGTGATGGTCCTTGGAATATCCAAATATATTATAGTTTCATTCGGTAGTTACATATGCTGGCTTTACTAACTATTAGGCCCTACCAATTCACACACACACACACACACACACAAGATAAATACCTCATCCTCTTTAAAAATTATAACAAATCTTTCCACTACAATGAAAACAAATTCAAACCCAGTTAATCATAAACATTTTTTCTACTTTCTGGTGTAAGCCTGGTGAGTCAAAATTGAAATTATTTGTCAGTTAATTTTGGATGTATGAAAGGGAAACAAAATTCAATACAATTTTAATTCAGTTGCCGAAATTAGAATAAAAATTTTGTATCTTTTTGATTTTTCAAACTGGAACAAATCAGCACTACTTTCTGATTTGATTTTTGGTTTGGATATGGTCTCTGGAATATCTAAATAGAGTTTCATAATAGTTAAATATACTCAGTTTACTAACTATTGAAAAAAACCAACTTTATTCATACACACCCAAGGTAAATCTCCCATCCCCTTTAAAAACTATAACAAATAGTTCCACTATAATTAAAGCAAATCGAAATCTAGCATTTTTACTATAAACTACTCTAATTAAAATTTGCATCGTATTTTAGTGTCAAGCCAACTAATGACCTCAGTATCGACTTCTTCCCCACAACCCAGATGAATTTTTAGACCAACAAAAGGTCAAAGCACGGTTGGAGACAAACTCCACCATGAAATTTGCAAAGAAAGACCGAAGAGGAAAAGCTGTGGATATCGAATAGCATAACAATAATAAGTAGTAAATGAAAGGTTTTGTGGCACACAAAACTAATCCCAATTGCAAATTGTCGGTTACAAGTGGCCGCCACTTGGTTGATACTTTGCCGGTAATCGCTATTTAGGTGCTGCCGAACGACCTTCATTTGTTAGTCACTTTGCTTAGCTTACTTTGTTCATTGAAGCAGTTACCTGACGGTAGGTTTTATTGTCATTGGTTTTGTTAGCTTTTCTGGCTTATCATAGATTTTTCCCACCTTAATCAGGCGTTAAGTAGTTATAGCGGTATCAGATGTGGAAGATCGTGGAGGGCGGCGGGAGGTCTCCGTAACAAATTGTATACAATGCGGAAAACGACACTGCATAATTAATTGCGGTGGGAAAATGTTGTATTTACGTACTGAAGTCTAATATTAAGCCATTATCATTCTTAAAGTATTATATATTTTGAATTTTTGTTACCATTTTTTCTGCTTCAAATTAATTTGCATAAATGCTTTATCTGTTTTTCTTCAGATGAATTATAATAACAAATAGTTTTTAGATGGATGGGAAACACTTTATAATCAGGGGTATATAATGTAGTTAAATTTTGTATATTAAAGGGTGATTTTTTAATCGTAGTTTTTTTTTTTTTTTTTAATAGAATAAAATACTCAAATTTGCATCATATATTAAAATTTGTTATTGGAATCAATAAATTGCTCTTTGCCATTTAATTTTTAAAAATAATTTCATGTAAATGTTGTCCGCGGCTACGTCTCAAAATGTCCATTTGGAAAGTCCAATTTTTCGCCACTTTTTCGAGCATTTCGGCCTGTATTCCACGAATAACGCGTGTTATGTTGTCCTGTAAGGCTTCAATAGTGTTCGGCTTGTCCACGTAGACTAATGACTTGACATAACCCCACAAGAAATAATCAAGAGACGTTAAATCGCAAGATCTTGGGGGTCAACTCACAGCGCCAAATCGAGAGATAAACTGCTCACCAAATTCATCCCTCAACATATCCATTGTTTCACGAGCAGTGTGGCATATTGCACCATCCAGATAAAACCACATGTCAACCAAGTTCAACTCAGCCAATTGGGGCAAAAAAACATCGCGTATCATGGCTCGATATCATTCGCCGTTGACGGTAACGTCGTCTTTGAAGAAAAATGGACCGATGAGGCCACCAGCCCATAAACCACACCAGACTGTCGTCTTTTCGGGATTCATCGGTAATTCATGTATGGCATGTGTGGCTGTTCATCACTCCAGATGCGACAGTTTTGCTTGTTTCCGTATCCGTTCAGCAAGAAATGAGCCTCATCGCTGAACACGATAAAACAGGAAATTTTCATTGAGCTTTTGTTAGATCCATTCACCAAAAATTAGACGTTGTGGTAGGTCATTCGTCATTCCATGATGAGATGGCAGAGTATACTGTACACTTTTCACTTTGACAGATGGCGTTTGGACGCCATTACCAACCAATGCTGCCAACCTGAAAAACTTAAATCTTAAAAAATCACCCTATATATTAGTTTACTTTAGTTAGAAAGAAATGATGACACGAAATAACGTTTGATTATTGTTATAGGTAACTTTTAGGCCTTCAACATATCTGAGTTTTGAGCTTGCAGTCCAGCAGTTCTACCATTAAACTATTAATAAAACAGCGACTAGGTTATTCAAGAGCATGAAACGGTACTGAATATAAGAAGTTTATTAATATACTAGCCGAACCGGCAAACGTTGCTTTGCCTTCAAATTTTAGCAGGAGCAGAAATAATTGCTTTTTAATTTGTGGTTTGTATAGGAGGTACCACTCCCCATTGTCCAATCCCGCCCATATTTGCAGCAGCACTTAAGATATGTACACCAAACCGATGTACCAAATTTTGTTGAAATACCGCAAACAGGAGCAGAAATATTGGATATTTAATTTATGGTTTGTATGGGAGGTACCACGCCCCATTGTCTAATCCCACCCATATTTGTAGTAGCACTTAAGATATGTACACCAAATCTACGCACCAAATTTTGTTCAAATACCGTAAGCAGGAGCAGAAATAATTGATTTTTAATTTTTTGTTCGTATGGGAGGTACCACGCCCTTTTGTCCAATTGGACCGAATTGTAAATCTAAACCATCCCGGGCACCATCCAGACGCATATACAAAAGTTTATGCAAAGCGGTCCAGCCGTTTAGGAGGAGTTCACTTACATATACAAAGATTTAAAATTTCGAAAAATTATAATCAAAATATGCCATCACGTTTTCTACCCAACTCCTTTTAATTTGATTTAATCTGATTTATATATTTGATTATATTATTAGATTGTACCGAAGTGTTATAAATATTTTATATTTATTTACAAGAATTATTGATATTTTGTAAAAATTTGCCTATCTGTTGTAGGCTACATTTGTTCTTAACGGACGTGGAAAAAATCAGCCCGATCCATTGAATAGGCTGGCAGAGATTCAATGATAACAATAATTTATCCAACAAATTTTAATTAGCCATAATACGCATGAAAATGTAAATTTTGCAAGTCAAATTGTAATTGTTTCTAACTGTCCTACATCAAAAAATCTCGACCTTCGAAAAATCGCAGACATATTTCACAATGTTAAAGTTCCTAAAGAACACAGAAATTTGAAGAACAACATTTTGCCCGATATCTTTAAATAAGTGGTCAAGAGTATGAACGAGCGAGAAGCCCTAAATCCATGAATAACTACATTCGTGGCTACTTTATTTGCCAAAGATGACGTGGGCAGGTTCTGCCTTCTTAAGTTAAGATTTCTGACATTTCAGTTTAGTTCAGGTTTGCTTAGTCAGGCGCTTGTCGCATTCAAAAGCCACATTTTTGTATGATACTGAAAGGAATTGCAATGTTGTTCGTATGTCATAGTTTCAAAATATGTTAAACCATTTTTATAACTAAGGCACCACACCTAAGATCGACCATGGTCAGATAGTTATTACATGGGACTACTATTCCTATGAACATGGCGGTCACCACGATGTATTTAAGAACACTTCGAGTTCAATCAATCGAGATCTCAAACTGTCGCTCAGAATCGCTATACAACTGCAGGTCTCGTTCAAAGGGTCTAAGAAGAGAACGCATTTAATATGTTTTTCCAAGCTGTTAACGTACCTAAAGTCGAATTCTGATCTTTCTAGAGCGATAAAAACATTATGATAGCCCAACTGGAAAAATCAAATTTGTAATTAAACACAGGTTTCCATTTTAGTTGTATAAAAAACAAATGCATTCGGTTTTCTTTCATATTTCTTTTGGATATATTCTGGCGATCTATAATTGACATATAAAGTCGATTTTTCGACTTTCCCAATATATAAAATTAAATTTTTCTAATTACGGGCTATCCATTCACGGGCTTGCCGCCGGTCTGGCAAGGCTGTTAGCTGTTAAATACCTGTCATCTGAAGTGTTATTTATTTAGTTAAAGGTTTGCTATTTACGAATATGAATCGTTTAACAACCGAAGAAAGCGTAGCAATAGTTAAAAACTACTACAAAAGTGACGATTTGCACTTTTCGAACATTACGAATTAGTCATTCTTAGCAATCCAAATGTGAAATCTCTTTTTTTAAACGTCTTTCTTAGTATTGCAGGGGAATTTTGATTAATCAATTACTACATACCAAAACCGAATCAAAAACTTAATTAGCCAGTTTTACAAAACTAACTATGAATTCCTTATCTTTTATTGACATTTCTTAAAACATAACATGATACAACTGGGCACTATTTGCAACAAGAGTGGAAAAATTAAAAAAATGTCTATTAATTTGGAAAATTACTTGTACTTAAAATTTATTACCTCTAATAGCAAAAATTGACGTTAACGAACTATTTATCCAGAACAATGTATGCACTTTTCTGGATGGCAGCTATAGCTGATTTCACAGTTTTGGTGTCGTGTGGAATTCCGTCCAATCCAAAACATTTTCAAGGTGGCTCCTTTATGTTTGACGATGACATGCGTTACTTCGCTGATATGCAGACGGGGAAATTTTTGTTCTCTGTGAAAAATTTGAGCATTCCAGGTTCATATTTAAAAATCGTGGTCTTATAATTTTGCAAAGATTGTCAATAGTTTGGGCACAAATTGTTTATAAAGCCAACGCAACTGGTAGTTGTTTTGCGTCTTTCTGCGTCTGCCTATGGCAGCCAGACAGGTAGGCTTTCAGTAGCAGCTATCTTCTACTTCTAAACTAACATAGAAAGTGTTACATTTAAATTGCTGATATATATCAATCTGTAGCTACCACTTTAGCTGCCAACAACGGACTTATGATCTACGGATCATAATTTTCGGACAATTGATTTGTGTCAGAATCTATGAACTGCTTTGTACCTACTTCCGGTCGTTCTCAAAAGAATGGCAGTCAAAGAGCCCAAATCAGGAAGATTCCATGCACCACATATTGTATGGAATTGCCACAATATGAAAAGCGGCAGCTGGCAGAAAGACAGTCATATCAACTTAAAAGCTTTTATAACAAATTTTCTGGTAAGATATCTGGTACTTCAAATCAGCCAAAGGCTTTTCATTGCTTCCATTACGAAAACTGAAATTTTAAAAATGAAAGTTTCTAAAATATATGAAACAACATAAAAACTGACAGGCATAGGTTACTGACTACAAGTCAGGTTAATCTTTGTTCCAGGCTAGCATTCAATTTTAATTAGGGAATGGCATGCAGCTGCTGTAGCTTAAATATGAAATGGTTTAATGCTATTGCATTCGACTTTCGGGTATTAGTCTCTTCTTGTGCCTACAATTCCTGTTTAAGTGTAATAATTTGCCTTTATATTTTCAAAGTTTTCATAATGTTAATAATATTTCTGTTTGATCAACATATCCTGATAATGTTCTTTAAAGCAATACACGTTTTCATTAAATGAATTACATTTTTTCGCTCGGTGAACGTAAAAGTAATACTCGCTTGTGTCTTAAGTCTTTCGTCTCATGACCATTCATTTAGATAACAAACATTAAACAAAAAAAAAAAAAAAAAAGTAAAAGAAAATCGTTCAATGTTCACTGTCACCGTTATACAAAATTGTTTAAAATATCATCTGAATTTCAAATATCTTTTAACACATTTTTGCTTTACTCTTTTGCTTTTCTCTTCCAAAAAAAAAAAACGATTAATGTTGTAATACCTTTACGCCTGATACATTACAATCGACATTACAAAGATGGCAATTAAACACGATCATTAAACTTCTGTCCAAACAACTACACATTCGTACACATAAACTAGAGCTGACGATTTTATTTTTTATATAAGTTGTCTCATTTTGTTTGAAACATGTTCAAACTGGAAATGAACTATTTTTTAAAATATTATCGACATTTTTGTTTATGTTCAAAATCAAACAAGACTGTTACATATTTCGGGCAAAACAATCAAAGGCACATCACAATCACTTGAACCGTTTGCCAGCAATTAACATCATTATATTGTCTTTGTCGGTTTTTGGTTTGAGGCTGATCCAGAAATCTGCTGTTATCAATCAATAAACGATTTCATTGAAGATGAATGTCGGCGTTAATGATGGCGAGATGAGGCTTAAACATGGGTAAAATGAGAGATTGGGAAAGGTTAAATGTTATGTAATGTGTTAAACATTTGAATGGAAGAGAGTCATTGATAATTTCTTATGTGGTTTTATTTATTTATTTATTTTTTCACTTCCTTAAAGATCAACAAATAGGCTTAATGATAACTTTGCAACATTTACCAAACTATGCTATAGTCTGCTGGTAAATCTCTTCGCTTCAGGTGTCGATGGAAATGGTGTCATTCCCTGGCGGTTGCCCGTGACGCCCGCACCACAATCTCATAATAGTTTACCGATACATCAACACAATTAATTACAGTATATCGAAAAATCGGTACTGAAGAGCTGACGTAAAAATTGCTATTATTATTAGATTCCTAATTTTCAATGTTAGATATTAAGTAAAATAGTCACAATAGCGATTCATTTGAATACATTTCTTATACATATCGTAAATTTAGAACAGTTTCTTCCGGCTTGCTTAAAAATTTAATATTTTCGATCCAAAAAACAGTAAACGAGTAGTAAAACATTCACGTAAAGTTGTTAAATTTAATTAACAACCAGTATAGGAGATACGATTCTATGAAAGTAAACTTAAATAAGATAATTTGTGAGAAAGGTATCTCAGAAGTGCCGTCAAATTTAGAATTAGAGTGAAAAATTGAATTTCCATGAATTGAACAATTTATATGGAAGATACCAGAAACGCCGCGGCATCGTTGACCAGTTCCGTTCTCAGAATTTAGATTTACAAACGCATGTTATATGATCGATTGGGTCAAATGTAGTACAACTGATTGGAAGATATGGAAATAAAATTATATGGTATCAATCGGTCATTTGTATGAGATGTAGCAGGAAGTACATTTTTACTTGATCGATTTTTGAGAATTGTAAAACGACGTAATGTTAAAAATTCTTGACCACTAGGCTGACTAATTAGAAATTACAGAGGATTGATTGAATTTCTAAAAGCCATTCAATTTGTATGGATCGTAGTACTAGAATGAGGGTGACCATTCCCGGTCCTGTCTGAATGCGGTTTTTCATACCCAAGTACGGTTGCAGCCGTTCTCCCCCAAAAGCTATTTGTCCCAATAATTACGTTTTTGTCCCAGTTTCTAGTTTTCTTCTCCCTTCTTAGCATATGTACCTAATGGGGGTGGTCATTCTCGTTCTTGTCAGAATGCGGTTTTTTATACTCAAGTATGATTACAGTGATTGTCATCGAAAGCTTTTTGTCCCATCAATTGAGTATTTGTTGGAATAAGTGGTGGCAACCTCGCAGATATACAACTTAGCGATGTCCAGCTTTCTTTGCCCTTCTGTGCTTACTTTGGCTGTATCAAGTCGGTAAAATGAGTCAATTTTAGCATTACATCTCACTAGAAGAATATCTGCCATCTATTACGTCATCAATCTAGTTTCCCATGTTTTGATTAGAGGGTAGCCAATTAGCTTTCTGGATATCTTTGTGCGAAAATTTAGTTCTCCTTACCTGCCAGTCTGAATCCCTTTTCAAAGACGTTACTTTGTACGAGGTGTGTTCAAAAAATGTGGTTAATTTCCATTTTTCTCTAAATATATTTATTTATTCAACAATTTCTATTTTATCTCCTTTAAAGTAATCCCCCTCAGATATAATACAATTGTGCCAGCGTTTTCTCCAACCCTCGAAGCAGTTCTGATATGCACTTTTTGATATATCCTTGAGCTGTCTCAGCGATTCGGTCTCCTCAATCGTCGCAAAATGCCGTCCTTTCATGGGTCTCTTCTATCTTGAGAACAGGAAAAAGTCGCGGGGGCCAAATCTGGTGAATAGGGTGGCCGAGGCTGAGATTATTTAGCCAAAAACAATACCGTTATCATGGTTTTGTTTTTAGACAAATAATCTCTCACAAGCAAAGATGAGTGGGCAGGTGCATTATCATGATGCTAAAGCCATGCATTTTTTTCCATTATTCCGGGCGGTTTTTTCGTATTGCTTCACGCAAGCGGCGCTTAACTTCATCGTACGACCTTGTGATAAGAACTCCTGATGCACGCGGCCATGGTTATCGAAGAAAACGGTGAGCAAACCTTGACATTTGATCGAACTTGGTATGCTTTTTTTGGTCTTGGCTCTCCTGGACTCTTCCATTGGGGCGATTGGGTTTTGGTTTCGATGTCATAACTAGATTCCCATTATTCGTCACCAGTTATGACCCTTTTAAGCAAATCTGGATCATCGTTGATGTCATTCAACAATTCCTGAGCGATGCTCGTGCGACATTGTTTTTGGTCAAAATTTATGCTAAATATGCTAAAATCAAAGAAGGCATATTTTTTGGCCCTCAGTTTAAGAAGCTATTGATGACAATTTTTCGCTATGTTTATTGGGGAAAGGACATGCAACTTGGAAATCTTTCAAGAGCATCGTGAACAGTTTTCATGCAAACAATAAGAGTGAAAACTACAGACAAATTATTGATGAATTATTGAAAAATTATCACGTGTGAGGTGCACGAATGTCACTTAAAATGTATTTTCTTCATTTGCTTTTAAATTTTTTTTTTCACAAAACCTGAGTGCGGTGAGCGGCGATCAAGAGAAGCGTGCTCACCAAGATTTAATGAAAATTGAAAGAAATTTTCAAGGATTTTTTGGGACAAAAGCATGCTGAGAGACTATTGCTGGACTCTAATATATGAAACCGAACCAGCAAATACAATCGACGTTCAAATAACGTCATGCACTTTTAAAAATTCATTGATTTTTAAGTAAACTGATGATTTTTTTATGTAAAAAACGAACAAAAACATTTTGTTGTACCTCGAAAACTTGACGTGATAATGAAAAATCAATTACAGATTCGATTTCAGCCTATCAAATTACTCTTGGAATGATATTTGGTCCAAAACCTTGTTGGCAAGTGTAATTTCAAAATAAACTAGACTTATCTTGTGGTCTACCGCCAGCAGTTAGTAGTGATTCACATCATTGAATAAAAACACTTGTTAAATATTCAAATGTTGTAAATCATATTTAAGAAGAACCTTCTTAGTGTGTCATAAAAGAATAAGGAAGAAACTTCTCGCCCTCAAGAACAAATCTTCCGCTTTGTAATAAAAAATTTGTTTCCACTCAAGCACCACAAAAGCGTAAACACTATAAAATTTAAAGGAAATGGGTGCAAAGTTACATTTAAATTTTTTTTATTTTTTTAATTTTTAATATGGCAAATTAGTTCTTCTAATATTCTAGATTCAAAACAAGACAAATAATGATTTATTGTATACATAAAGTTAGCAGCTTTGGCTAAAATTCTACTTCTTAGTTAATTACAAAAAAAAAAAAAAAAAAAAATTCGTATGAGTTTTTAAATTTCCTTCCTTCCACTTTGTTTAACGTTTCTCTACAACTCTACAACTAACGGAATGGGAAGCAATTTTGTGTAATTTTTATTAATAATCTACTTTATTTATGTGCTAAGAATTTTTGAACATCCGGTGAGGAAATCATCTGTTTCAACTTCATGCATTTAAAAGCGAGTATTAGTATTTTGTCGCTTTTCCGTTGATTTAGTTCTAGAAACAACTTACCCAATGCCAGAGGCTGCACAGTGATTTGGTTAGAACATGCTAGCGGGACAAAATTCATGGCACAATTTCCACGACCAACTGATCACGACTTGTAAACAACACCCCGCAGGTAAGGAGTTTAAAAAATTAATACGTTTATTACTTTATTAGGGTATCTTATCAAGTGGGGAAAGTAGCTTTATAAGAGGGGTCATTTTCATTTACAAATCAGTTGCATTTTATGCCCACTTCTGACAACATATTTTAAAATTAATGGAAAAGTGAAACGAGTTTTTTTGTGATGGAATATTCTGATGAAGGTATATACTAATTATGATTTATTTTTTTTTTTTAATAAAAACATGTATAGTTATAGAGTAATATCAATTTGTATGGGCATTGATAAATCTAGCAAATTTTACATTAAGTGTACAGAGGTGGTGATAGATTGACAGAGATGATTGATATGAAAGCGGGGGGGAGTAGCGGGGAATCCTCTAATCAATTTGATACCTCTCTCGTTGTAGTTGTGGAATGTAAATGTTGGACTGTATTGCGAATTATCCAATAGCGATGATCTTTAGGAGGACGAATTTCACAGTTGGTTTCTACCAGAGAACTGAAAATTGGAACTTGTAATTTGGATCATATCGTTCCACAGTCATGTGAAATTATATGTAATCAAATTGATATTGCAGAAATTACAAGTGGCGATAAATAAAGGATGAGAATTAGAATTAGTGCAAATTCAAAGGAAATTTATTGAGGCAACGAGTTGTGCTTACCAGTTGAAATCTGATTTGTAAGTGATTTTTTCTTATTACAAAACTTTTGACAACAGTTAAATTTATATGTTAACATTCAGAATTCAGTTACATTTAGCACACATATTTTCACTCAATGGGCTTATGTAACACTTCAGGGGCAAAAATTTGAGTTCATTCGCAATAATATTCTTACAAAAGTACATTTTAATGTACAAAAAAAAAGGTTAATTTTAATATAAATTCAATGGTAAATTCAAATATGCATACAGTCTTAAAATTATCGCTAAAATATTGAAGTTTAGACATTAAGTGCAAACTTTAAAGAATAGGAACTTTTTTTTATCCACATATATTCAGCTAGATTTTTCTGTATATAATACCTATAATATACCTATACATGCAAAGATTCATATATATACAGGGTGGCGCAATAGAACGTGCATATTTAAAAAATAGATTAAAAAATTAATACAAAAGGTATGGTTAAAATAAATCTAAGGCATTGTAGAGTAATAAATGGAGTTTATTTTTTAAAAATAACTTCATCTAAATGGTGACTCTCTCTACGACGGCACTCCTCTAACCGCAAACGAAAATTATTGAAAACTTTCTTCAGTAATATCGGTGTAATGGCTGCCATTTCACCACGGATATCCTCCTTGAGCTGAACGATGTTTCTTGGATTATTACTGTAGACTTTGTGTTTGAGGTATCCTTACAAAAAAGTCAAGAGGCGTCAAGTCTGGACTAGGTGGGGGCCATGGGATATCACCTCTTTTCGAAAACAGTCTGCCAGGAAACATCTACTTCACCACCGCCATGGAGTCATTTGATGTGTGACAGGTAGCTCCATCTTGTTGAAATCAAGTTCTGGAATTCACTATTCTTGAACTTTCAATTTCTGGAGGCAAAAATCCGTCCAACATCTCAACATAACGTTCCGTATTAACCGTGACGTTTTGGCACCGCGCATTTTCGAAGAAAAAAGGACCAATTATTCCTCTGCCAGAGATTGCTGCCCATACTGTCACTTTAGGACTATCCAATGGTTTCTGGTGTTTGATTTTGGGATTTTCACTGTTCCAGTAACGACAATTTTGACGGTTTACGTACCCATTCATAAGGAAATGAGTCTCGTCAGTGAAAAGGATATTGTCAAAATTGGAAAATCGATTAAGCATTTCATTAGCAAATGCGAGCATTGCTATAAAGTCAGACTCTTTAAATTCTTGTGTTAATTGCAGCATATATGTATGCAGTTTAAGATCCAATGTTAAAATTCGTTGCAAACTTCGTCGCGATAATTGTAAGACAGACGATCTCTTGCGAGTCGACATTTGTGGATTTCCTCGTACTGACTCCATAACTCTCTCAACATTGTCTTCGGTCCTAGATGTTCTTGGGTTTAAATGTTGAACCGGTCCCTTCAAAACGCTTTACCCATATTTTAATTAAATTAGCACACGGAGCTTCACTAATTCGCCGTAGTCCATATTCAGCACAATATAGTCGCCTAATAGCAATATATGAATGGGAGTTTTCGTAAAATGCGCACACGCAAAATGCGCGACGCTTCCCGTCGAAGTGATTCATAGCGACTAAAACTCCATGAGCCCGCCAACCCAACGATGTAGGCGCCCCCCCACCCGCGCCTTTTCTACCCCGCAAAAAAAGATAATGCAATATGCACGTTCTATTGCGCCACCCTGTATATTATAGACCCCGAAATGGCCTGAAAGTAAAATTATTTAATTTTTTTCAGAGCAAGTTGTGACTATAACGAAAATGGAGTTTTTTGAAAAATGCTTGAAACATGGCAAAAAAAAAGTCGAATTTTTTACTATGTAAATGAGAAATTCAATATGTCTGACATTTCGGATGATTCTCTGAAAAAAACTTAAAATGAAAATATCGAGCCTTTCAGCAAAATTCAATGAAAAGTGGATTTCTTTAAAGTTTAACAAATAAATGTTTCTAAAAAGAAATAAAGATTGGTTAGAGGGATCTGGACTCGAAATAAAGATGTATGTCAACCAGCCGAATATATGTCCTTCAACGTCATCAGTGAAAAATCTTTTGGAATCGCGAAGTGCAAGTGAACTCGTTACAGCTGCTGAGTTAGCTATCAAAACGGAGGGAATCAAAGTCTAGAGAAACAGATTCCTAACGTCAGCGCCATTGAAACTAGAGAAAGGAATAAGTGCTCTGATCAAAGTCGGCAGTTACAACCAGACGAAGATTTAGCTTATTATGTTGGCTCGAAATCGACTTCTCATTCGTATAAACAAACAAGAAAGTGGTCAATAAAAGCGTGACATCAAGTGTTTCCATTGTTTTATAACGGGTGGGCTAAATAAGACCTACTAATGCGTATTGTAGTCGTTGTTGGTGGTCTTGCGGTAGCAGTACTTGCACAATTTGAATTTTGTATGGGTACATCTTAAGATTCAACTTCAAAATTCTACGCAGTGTCGTTCTGGAAATGACCAATTGGCTGGAACGACGGCGAGTTGAGTCAGATGGATAATCTGCAACACTCTGCCGCACAGTTTCCACGTTGTCTTCAGTGCGAATATTTCGATGGACACTTCGTCCAGGACGGTCGGCCGCTGAACCCAGTTCCTCAAAACGACCGACCAAACTCCTAATCACGAAGGCTGTGAGAGCTGATCTGGAATTAAAATGTTGCCGATATTTACGCTGCGCTAAAACAATTGATCGTTGACAAGAATGGAAAAACTCGATAATCTTAACGCGTTGTGTTGTACTGTAGGGTTCCATAATAAATTTCCAACAATTCAATTATAACCTACAAAAAGAGAAAAATAAAAAAGTTATTTGTGCTTAACATTAGTAGGTCTTATTTGGCCCACCCTGTAGTTTGGGGAAGTCCAAAGCTTCTTGTTGTCCTTCCGATGAATATAATTTTGTGACTGAATCTCGAGCTGAAATTAAACTTCATTTCATTCATTCATTTTTGGATAAAATGGCTAAACAATTAGTTGAAGCTCAGACGGAAGTCATTAGAAGTGTATTATCTCGTTCATATCACACATTGGTAAGCAGATGGGGCTGTGATGAGAGTTCGGGACATAGCACGTATAAGCAGAATTTTGATAATACTAACGCTACAGACGAATTTTTGTTCGTATACTCATTTGTCCCTTTGAGATTGCTTGATGGCGAGGCTGTGATCTGGCAAAATCCAAGACCATCCCCTACTTTATATTGCCGTCCTATTAAGTTTATTTTTGCCAAGGAGACAAAAGAGTTTACGAAAGTAGAAACTTCTAATATTTTAGATGAAATAAGTCAGCTTCATTCTGCAATATGTAACGTTGGTGGATCTCAAATCTCTGTTAAACATGATTTGTTGCTGACAATGAGTGAGGGCAAAGTGTGTAATGCCCTAACAGACACAACTTCAACACAAAAGAGAGAGAATAGAATTACAGAAGAGAGTAGAATTAGAGAAGAGAATTACCGCTAAGAGACTTTACTTCTTTGCCATCGGAAATTCTGCAGTTGATTACCCCACTTTCGTTACCATCCGAAACACCATCAGTAAGTCATCATCACGAATTAAATGAGGAGGATCATTTACTCTCTGAATTTGAAAGTAGTGATGACGACTCATCTGATGCCGATTAGCAGATCTAAATATTTTGGATTGTAGCTATTTTTCTTATTTTATTTTGTATTGCATTTGTTTTTGTACAGGGTGGTGCAATAGAACGTGCTTATTGCATCATCTTTTTTTGCGGGGTAGAAAAGCCGCGGGCGGGGGGGCGCCTACATCGTTGGGTTGGCGGGTTCATGGAGTTTTAGTCGCTATGAATCACTTCGACGGGAAGCGTCGCGCATTTTGCGTGCGCGCATTTCACGAGAACTTTCGTTCATATATTGCTACTAGGCGACTATATTGTGCTGAATATGGACTACGGCGAATTAGTGAAGCTCCGAGTGCTAATTTAATGAAAATATGGGTAAAGCATTTTGACCACAACATTTAAACCACAAGCAAATGGTCGCCCAAGAACATCTAGGACCGAAGACAATGTTGAGAGAGTTATGGAGTCAGTACGAGGAAATCCACAAATGTCGACTCGTCTGTCTTACAATTATCGCGACGAAGTTTGCAACGAATTTTAACATTGGATCTCAAACTGCATCCATATAAGCTGCAATTAACACAAGAATTGAAAGAGTCTGACTTCATAGCAAGGCTCGCATTTGCTAATGAAATGCTTAATCGATTTTCCAATTTCGACAATATCCTTTTCTCTGACGAGGCTCATTTCCTTATGAATGGGTTCGTAAACCGTCAAAACTGTCGTTAGTGGAACAGTGAAAATCCCAAAATCAAATACCAGAAACCACTGCATAGTCCTGAAGTGACAGTATGGGCTGCAATCTCTGGCAGAGGAATAACTGGTCCTTTTTTCTTCGAAAATGCGCGGGGCCAAAACGTCACGGTTAATACGGAACGCTACATTGAGATGTTGGACGGATTTTTGACTTCAGAAATTGAAAGTTAAAGAATAGTGAATTCCAGAACTTGGTTCCAACAAGATATAGCTACCTGTCACACATCAAATGACTCCATGGCGGTGGTGAAGCAGAAGTTCCCTGGCAGACTGATTTCGAAAAGAGGTGATATCCCAGACTTGACGCCTCTTGACTTTTTTTGTGGGAATACCTCAAACACAAAGTCTACAGTAATAATCCAAGAAACATCGTTCAGCTCTGGTGAAATGGCAGCCATTACACCAGTATTACTGAAGAAATTTTCAATGAATTTCGTTTGCGGTTAGAGGAGTGCCGTCGTAGAGAGGGTCACCATTTAGATGATGTTATTTTTAAAAAATAAATTCCATTTATTACTCTACAATGCCTTAGATTTATCTTAACCATACCTTTTGTATTTATTTTTTAATCTATTTTTTTAAATATGCACGTTCTATTGCGCCACCCTGTATATAAGTTATGTAATATTAGTTATATTTCTTTTGCTCGTACATCTTGTACTTATGAAGTTTACTTATACTTGTAAGTAAGTGATATTGTACGACTTTATTTGAAAAGAAATAATTATTATAAATTTGAATCGAATTTTACACGAAAAAAAAATTGTTTTCTCTCCATTAATTTCTAAATAACTCCAAACCGGTAAAAGATGGAATAAAATAACGTTCAATTGACTTTAAAAAAAATTTATTACGCATTTACTAGTGTTTTAGTTATAAAAATCTGGGAAATCGTTTCCGAGTTATAGTTAAATATGTCTGCGTAGCTAACTAATTTAGAAGGAAAATTTTAGCCCCGCTTATAAAAAAACAACGCGGTAAATTTTTTCTTAAAATAGCTTAATTTGTCTGGAATATACATAAACAATTAAAATAAGTGGAAAAATAATTTTGTCCCGCTAACTTATACTAGTCGAAACACTGTGGGCTGGCTAAATGTGGTAGACACAATGTTGAAAACTTAACATAGAATTAAATTCTTTAAAATTATTTCGTCATTCTTTTGTGGTCAGTAAATTAAATTGAAATTACTTGCAGTCAAGACCTAAGATATTTTAGGTTCTATGGCCGAAAATATATGTTAATATTATGCAAATTGTTTTGTGGTAACAACACAAACAATTTCAAACTACACACAAATGCAGGCAAAACAATGAGACTCAATTTAATCAACCACTTTTTGTGTTGACCCTGAAAGATATTGGCAATATCCATAACGCCCCGATACAAAAGACCTCCGATAAAAAACTAAAACTAAAACAAAAATAATTTTCGTTTTTTGTTTTACTTCTTGTTGTCTGCTGTCTTCTACGAAATATTTTGCAATGTAATGTGAGTAATGTTTTGTAGTTTGAATTGTTTGTTTTTAGCCAAAAGTAGTTTACAATAATAATCACATAGCTCGGTTTTATTGTAAATACCCTCAGATAGCTGCAACTGATGGACATATCTGAAAACTTTGAACAAATAATGGGGTCATTTTGTATTTTTGTTTTCTTTCATTTTGCTTATTTCTAACGCATTTTTGCTGCCAAAAAGTTCAAGCTTAATTATAGTATATGTACTTACTGTAGTTTGCTACATTTAACTCTTGTGCTTTTGATAATAATTGCAATTTGTATAAATCGTGCAATAGCAAAATCGGCAATATTTTATTTCTCTTTTATGTTTTTTTATTTGTGTGTGTTTGTGATGAAAATGTCATAATGCAATAATATATGGAATGAATGGAAAAAATAAGTGTAATAAGTTTGAAGTGTTAACTTGTTGGCGGGAAAATATCAAAACAATGACAACAATAAGGCTTAGTATTTTAGGCCTTTTGTTGTACACTTCGCGCATCGATTCGGCGAAAAGAAAACACTGGTTGGAAAACAAATTAGGCAATCCAACCATGTCTTTTGGGCTTATCGCAAATTCCCACGCTTCCATGATTCGTCCGATTAAGTTGGAGGAGAAAGAGAGTATTCAGTTAAATTTGAAAATTCAGTTTTCACACCAAAATATCCTGATCTTTCGAAATTGTTATGATGTCTCTTTTTAATGTCTTGTTTTGTTTGTAAGTGCGTTCGATTTGTATTTCATAACATTTCATTGTTTTGTTTTATAACTTCTGCTCTTCTTTTCATTCTTCTTCAATTGGTTCCATTGACGTTCGTTGCTTAAGTCTTTTGATTTATTTTTTCTTTCTTTTGAATATTGTACAATTTTTAGTTGTGTTTGTTTTCATTTCTGGTTTCTTCTTATTTAATTGTATTTTCTTTCCTTCTCCAGGTTTCCCAATTCCTTGCAAATTTGAAGTGCATCGAATTTTTGAGGCAATACTCATGCGGTAGCAAGAAAATACTAAGCAAATCTTCGAATTTAAAGGCAGTTAAGGATCGTTATTAGGATACCCTACACTAGTTGCATTATCCCATTGTATTCCACAATATTTCGGTTACTGAAACATAAAAACGCAAACTCTTTTGCGTGTCCCATTTGCGGGACACGGGAGAACTTACCACATTCAATAAGCTTATACAAGTATGCCATTCTATTTATAAATTCATTTAGAGGGATTTACTGCTTACTGATGAGAATTTTTTACGACACGTATTGATCACTAAACTACTCAAAGTGCTATTCTGTACATTGTAGTGGACACCGGTCAAAGAATTATAGATGGTTGTATTGGGGATCGAAATTACCATAATATTTTTTTTTTCCTATCCATTTTCTTTATTGAATCTTTCTTTTAAAATTTACAAGAAGTATTCAAATCTTAATCCTATCTTAAACTAAAGTATCTTGCCATTGCTGGATCTTATTTTTGGTGAGCCGAATTTTGTATTACCGGACCAAGTCTAGCGAGTCCTTTCTTCTTAGCCGTATATGACCGGAAAAATGTAGAAGGTTTTGAGGAGGACGACTTCGACGTATATGACCTGCTTATTTTTTTTTATTTTCTCGGAAATATAAGGAATGTTTAAGTCCATATAAAGAAACGAAACTGCATGAAATTATATTTCCGTTTCAGGTTCTCAAATCGGCATACTATTTGCATAATGAGTGCGATAAAGACAAACATATTTACAATATATTGTTGCTTAACATAACCTTACTTATAAAATGTTCAGGAAATAGAATTGTAGAATTGGAATCATTATAAAATTACTATCAAAAAATAAGTACTAAACATCAGTCATTAAAAATTTTTCTTTGTTACCTAAAACTAGATTTGTTTTGAAAATTCCTAATTCGCTGGAATTGAGGGGCTCTTGAAAAAAACTATTAAGATCTAACAAACACCTAGCCAACCATGAAATTAAAAAAAAAAACCTCTATTTGTGATGCCTAGGTGGCAACCCAACGGAGCACGAAAATTTAGTTGTTGTGGTCGGCGAGAGCACGAGCCTCTTTGCTCTTCAACAACAACCAGGGCCGTGTCACAAGTCGCCCTCAGTTTTCGAATAAATACCAATATAAGTCACAGATACCTAACCACTTCTATCCCCAGAAAACATAAATTTTACATTAGTAAATTAGATACAGAGTACGATTAAGATATAAAATCTCTGTAAGTAAATTAGATGCAGTGGACGAATAAGAACTCAGATCTCTTGGTTTCCAACCCCCTCTATTGAGCCTAAGCTTCCTCCAGATCGCCTAAAGTGAATTGGAACCTCAGTTCCAGAAGAACAAAAGGCATAACAATTTACAAGTGGTCTTAACGATCATTCTATAATATATGAGTACACTTTAAAAAATGGCACTTATATATTATATACATATATATACTACAATAAATACTACTGAATAGTTGTCAAATTACAAGTACTTGTCCCCTACGGCAAGCCAATATTAAAATCCTAAGTGTTTCAGTCAAACCGGAACAACTTCTGTACCAATAGTTGTGGTTAGTATTGTGCCGATTAGTATGAAAAACTGTTGCTGATTACTTAGCGAAAAAAGCAAAAAAAAATTAAAAAAATTTGTGAAAAAAAGCTGAAAAAAAACTTAAAACCGAATCCAATTTTTGGCCGCTAAGTAGGTTAAAAAAACACAATTTATATTGACAACGCTGCTGCTGCCCATCTTTGACGCGCTCTCAAACGATACAGAGTCAATCAATCACATTATAGTCTGAGTAGTTTCCTCGATACGAAATGTTATGTTTCTAATGCCATCTAGCGTAAACTAGTCACACTTATACAATGCAGTATACATATGGCAAACAAATTATAGGGTAAATATTGGATTTCTTGTAACTACTCGTGTACCCTACATTATGTTTTGAGCTACTACCAAAAAACACAGAACAACACAGAAGTGGAAATATATTTTAGTGAATACTGCATTTTATCTTCATCTGAACCTGGTAGTCAAGTTGAAACTGTGTTCACAGATTTTTCTAAGGCTTTCGATCGCATCATATATTGTATTTAAAATTAAAGTCGATGGAATACCACTCAACGTTTTTAAAGTGGATAAAATCATATTTAACCAATAGGCAGTGCAAAGTTGTTATTGAAGGGATTGAATGCTTTTCATATATTCAAACTTCAGGTGTGCCACAAGGAAGTATACTTGGGGCATTCTTATTCAGACTATTTGTTAATGACATATCAATTTGTTTTTATAAGTAAACATTTTTGCTTTACGCGGATGTTCTAAAAGTATTTTTAAAAGTTTCTACAGTTAATGATGTCTTAGATCTTCAAAAAGACATAGACGGTCTTAATAATTGGTGCCTTTTAAATACGCTTTCATTGAACACGGATTTGTGTATTCATGTTTCTTTTTCGCGTTGCAGAAATCCGATTCATGCAGTGTTAAAAATTGGTAATTTTTCTCTGAAATTGAATTGTTCGAAACTGGATATAGGTGTTCTATTCGATTCCGCTTTTACATTTATTCCGCACGTCAATTATGTTATTCCCAAGGCGTATAAAGTTCTTGGGTACATTTAAAGGAATTGATCAGAATTTTCTGACTCCAATAGATGTAAAATTATTTTTACATCATATGTTAGATCTAAGTTGGAATACGAGTGTGGCGCTATTATTTGGTGTCCTTATTCTAATATTTATATCGCACGTATTGAACGGATGCAGCGTGTGTTTGTACAGTTTACTCTTTCTTCATTTAGATTTAAAGAACCTCTCTCAAACTTCAGTTCAAAATGCTTATTTCGTTGGCTACAGACATTAGAACATCGTCGTAACTTCCAGACACCGCTATTTATTTTTAATATAATCGGTGGTTACATCGACTGTTCTAATCTTTTGACACAGATTCCATTTTACTTTACTCCTAGGACTCTCGGACGAACACATATTTTTGATATGGTCGTACCTCGGCACTCTACTTCTTGTGCAAAAAATAGTACTCTGAATCGTGGATTTTGTATTCTTAATGAAATTAATGAATATGCCTTAAATCAAGAGTCCACTCAACTCATAGAGTTTGACCCATCTCAATATTTGTTTCGATTATATCTTAACAAATTTCTAAAATTCAATAATTCTGTTTCAAATTGTTTATAAATAATATATATAATATAAAATATAGCTGTTTTGCCATGGTTAGATTGTAAAGAAATTTTTGATCCATAGACTTAGTGACTCAAGTGAAAAGAAATGAAATATTCAAATTCGTTGAATTCACTTTGCTATCGTCATACTTAGATTTTAATTATTAGGTTATTTTACGATGCTCCTTGCTTAATACTTAATTTGTGTATATTTTGAATAATCTTATATATTCATTGGCTTGATAAATTTCCCTAGTTTACTTATAACTAATAGGAGACCATTAATAACAAAATTAATTCGCTATAATCAATAACTTTTAAGGCGAGGCAATAATTACGCACTATTTCCCTCAAATTCCTTATATGATGAAGGGGCATATACGTTTGTTTATTGTTAAATTGTTATGTGCCATCATTCAAATATTTCATATTTTTAATGTAAATTAATATAATTGTAAATCACATAGCTTGCACTTAGATTAAACGAACACACAAATGGCATTAGGTCAATCATTTTGGCAAAGTTTCTGAATCGATAACAGTGTTTTACTACATCAAAATTTTAAAATTATGTTTGTCTTATTAATTATAACTTTCTGCTACACGACAGCGAATATGTGTAAATTGTTACGAAATATAATTTATAATAAATATAACATTTTTCATCCATTTGGTTATGAACATTATTTCTATCTGATAGCGTCGAATTATAGTTGAAATTTAAGGTGTGAGACCAGCAAATATCAAACCCGCACCAATTAATATGGCAAATCCAATTGAAATTTGCTTTATACAATTCAATGATCTGTCAATGTTTTTGCATAATTCCTATCACATGGAATTGTGATACACAAATGTACATAACTGGCAATAAGTACCGGCAGTCTGTTTTATATTGCGATTTTCATAACTAATGAATTTTGTAATTACCAATAAATCGTTTGCAGGATTAAAATTAATATGCTGCTCCTAGATTTACATGTGGGTACATTTGTTGGAGACTGTATACTTGGACAGAAATAACACTACTATTTAACTTATAAGGGGTGTTCCAACAAGAACGCAAGATTTAAATTTGGCTACATTCGAAGTGTCATTGCTTGACATTTGAACAATTGTTATTGTTTGCTAGTAGAAAGTAAGAGGTTAGTAAAAACGGAGCGCTACACGAATGAACAACGCATTCTCATTGTGAAATTGTTTTACCAAAATGGTTAAAGTTTTGCGGCTACAGTTCCCAAATTGCGATCAATTTGGGGTCACAATAATGCTCCAAAAGAGTCAACTGTAAAGAGATTAATGGATAAATTTGCCAAAACTGGGTCTGTTAGTGATGTAAAGACAACAACACGCCTTCGAGCAGGTCGATCGACCGAAAATGTCACAGCTGTACGTGATGATGTCGTTCAAACTCCATCCACCTCAATTCGACACCGAGCTTAGCAAATTGGTGTCTCCAAATCCACTATGCAGCGAATTTTGACGAAATATTTGCATCTTCCTGCATACAAAGTTCAATTGACTCAGGAACTGAAGCCAGCTGACCATGGCAGATTGTCGCATTGTCGCATTTGGGTTGGCGGAAATCCTCGAGTGATTCACGAGAAGCAAATGCATCCTCAACGTGTCACTGTGAGGTGTGGATTTTGGACAGGAGGAATCATTGGACCCTTTTTCATGAAAATGAGGCATGTCAACCGCAAACAGTGAATGGTGTTCGGCATCGTGAAATGATAACCAATTTTTTCGTGGCTAGAATTGAAGAAATGAATGTGGAGTGCATGTGGTTTCAACAAGACGGCGACACATATCATACAGCCAGAGAAACAACTCAATTGCTGCATCAGTCATTTAAATCTTGCGTTCTTGTTGGGACACCATTTACTTCAAATATATATACAGATTATTTAGAGTTTTGTAAAATTAAGTTTAATAAAATTCATTTAAATAAGTTTCGATTAAGATCGCTATTCACAAAACGTTTCGCAATGTAACTGCTATTTTTACAAATCAGCCAAATCAACAATTTGTCAATGGAGCTGCAAAATCTTCCACGGATTTCGATCTAATAATGACAATTTGTACCACAGGCTTAAGAAACTTTCATTTCATAATATTTTCCTTAGCAAAAGTAAGCAACTGTGTCGGCTTTTTTTACGAAAAATTTATTTTCGGCTTTGTTTATTGAAAATGCGATACCTTCCGACAGGATTTCATGTCGCTTTTTGAAATCGTTACGCTTTAATAGTCCGAAATTTTGCATTTTTTCCATTTGACAATTCACGGCTTACAATGTAACACCACAGCTATTTTTAAGTGCGTTGTCACAAAACGATTAAAGTAAAATTAAAGAGGAAGTGATTATAAAAACATTGGGTACAAAGTAGAGGAGAAGCCCGAAACTTTTATCAAAAGTGCATGATGCAAATGTATATTTGTAAAACTTCAACCATATTATGAAAACATGTTTAGAAATGGTTCATTAAAAGTATTGCACATCGTTAGCTACTACCTCTTTCCCATCTTTCAGGCAAAGCTCGATTTCCGTTACAGTAAAACTGTTCATCTTTTGAGGCTATCCACGAATCTAACCATCCCTTGATGTCGTCATATGAGTGGAACTGCTGGTCAGCCAGACCGTGTGCCATCGAACGGAACAAATGATAATCGTACAGCGATATATGTGGAGAATATGGCGGATGGAGTAAGGCTTCCAATTTCAGCGTTTCCAGGTAGGTTTTAACGGGCCTGACCACCTGAGGTCGAGCATTGCCATGCTAAAGAATCACCTTTTCATGCCTCTTACGCGAATTATGGGCGTTTCTCGCTCAAGGCTCGGCAGCCGGGCTGGCTCCATGACTTTCTTTTCTTTGGATTGCGGTAATGAACCCATTTTTCATTACGCCTTATAATACGAAGAATAAACCCCTTCTTTTTTGTCGCTGAAAAGCCGACGCTCAACGTCTTTTGGTTTCAACTCATAAGAAATCCACGTTTATTGCTATTGAATTATTCCTAACGTATGCAATTGCTTGGAAATGGCTTGGTGGGCAATTGAGTATACTGAAGCAAGCTCTTCCTGCATTTGACACGGATCCCCATCATGCCATGCCGTCAATTCAGAGTCTTTGACAATTTTTCGTCTTCCTTCACGCAAACGGTCATCAACATCAAAATCAACGTCTCTAAAGAGACAGAACCAATCTCGACACGTTATTTCACTTAAAGCAGCTTCTCCGTAAACATCGTTAAGCTCTTGATGAGCTTCAGTTGCCGTTTTCTTCGATTGAAAGAGAAAAATCAATACTTCTCGCATATGACAATTTGGCACAAAATCGTACATATTTACATAACCAAAACAATATGACATCAAATGAAAAATCACTATTGTGTCGAGGCGGTATGTTTACCATATGCCTAAGCTTGGCTCTTAATGTTTAGGTTATGGCAGAATCGACTAGCACTTACAGCTGGCGCCATCTATTGACAAACAGCAGGAACTTAGTTTCGCACCTAGTACAATAAACGTTTATAAGTTACTAGTTTCTTAAGGCAGTAAAATTGAAGAAATCATGCAAGTTATCGACGACTAGACAAAAACATACCACGCACTGGAAGAACAATTGTAGGAAATGTCGATAATAACGGAAAGTGATATGTTCGACAGTCATGTAATCACTGTTTTGATTGCCCAAGAGCTACAAATTGCAACAAAAGTCATTTTTAGCCAATTGAATTGTAGGTTGAATACAAAAAAAAAAGCTCATTGCTCACACGAGTTAACGCAAAAATAAATTATGAGCTGAATTTTCATCTGCGAATGGTTGTTTAATCGCTACAAAATCGACATTTATGATTCGAATGGTAACTGGTGATGATAAGTAGGTCACTTATGACAGCGTTAAATGAAAACGCTCGTGGCAGATTCGCTGTGTGCTTGCAAAAAGCGATGGCCAAGCCGGAAAGATGACGATTCCGAAAAGTTTTGCTTGGTGTTTCATGAGGTTGGCAGGGCATCTACCCTGATTTGCTTCCCTAAGACCAAATTTTTATTTCGGATTTATACTGTAAACAATTGGAAAGTCTGATAAAAGTAAGTAATCGCTAAAAGCCATCAGCTTCAGCCAATAGGAGAGCAATTGTGTTCCAACGCCAGCGGCCATAGTGACCCGCTAGAAGCTACGAAAACTTAGTAGGCAGGTTCTTATGCATCGTACTAATTGGTCGGATATATCACCAAATAATTATCACCTCTTCTCGCCTACTGCAAATGATTTTACTACAAAAAAATTCGCCACAACAAAAACTTGTACTTCACAGTTCCAGGGAGGTCTTCAGTGAAAATAGGCGAAGATCTTTTTAAGTCAGGTGATCTCCTTATAAGTATTATGGAAATGACGACCCGAAATTAACACATTTTGAATATGATAGAATTACTGCATATAAATATGAATATGAATATGATAAAATTGTTTCGGCGAAGGAGTGATTTACTTGTTTAGGATGCTGCTTGAATGTTGACCATGTAATATTGAGGTGATGGAAGGCTACATCTGCCCAGGCAGAATCAGTCTGAAGTAGACATATGCAACGACTCATCAAGACTCTTCAATTACAGACCTCCGAGAATCAAAGTACATCCAATACTAATCACAACTCTCCAAAATCTTCGGGAGTAAAATTAATCTGTAAACTATATGAAACCATTATTTTTACAGAAGAGTATCAGTGTCGTTAGAAGCATAAGCTTTACAAGCTACCACCGATATCGATATGGGATTTAACTCACTGAGCCATGTTGTGGGAATGCAACAAACCGCTGTAGTATGAAAAGCCTTTACCATTATCTCGATGGTCATCGCAGATAAAAGAGATGAAAACTTAACTATACAGACCAGGTTCCTGACAAGTTATCAAAACCTGAAGTGGCGAATTAGAGAAGAATCGTAGAAGAATGAATCGCTTGAATTCATTTCCTTTGTGTAGTTAAATACAATAATCGACTCTAGCCCACTAAATATATTATAAATTTATATATCATACTTCTAGTTTTCTATTTAAATTGTTTTTCAGTTTTTTATTTTAAATTTTATTTAACATTCTTACGAGGTTGCATTCTAAACTGAAGTCCTGATTTGATATGATTTCAATAAAATTGATCAGTCTTTAGGTTTAAGCCCTGATGCAGCCACCTATGATTTCGATGCGTCTGACGAGCACTTCAAGTAATCAAGTAGTGGATAAGTCTAGTAAATGCTTCTTAAACTGTGACGTTCGGAAACGTCGTTAAACTGTGTGTTGCGTTAAGCGAATTTATGAATAGATTGCGGTTAAGCTCGCGGAATGTGAATAGCTCTCATATATCTCATTCATGGAATATAAGGGAATTTGTCTCTAATAACAAGAGTGCAATTGAAATCATAGCTAAAAACTGAATCACGCTGTCCTACTGGCAGACAGTATACACTGGTTAGAAAACGTTGCTACAGCACCTGAGCAAGAATTGAGGATATCTTCGCTTTTATTTAATTGAATTTTGTTCAAAGTTTAATTTCTGAATGCTTACAAAATTCGATCCACATAAGAATTTAAGTCCTTTGACTTAAATTAGGCTTTTTTAAAGCCTGTTCACTCCCAAATTGAACACACGGATAGGGATTAAAAATACCGATCAGTTTGATGTCTTTGGATATCTTCCTTTAGAAATGTATCAAAAAGTCAAACAGCAAATAACAGTTTAACAACAGTTTAAGGATGAGATAGAGAAGACCTCCGCAATGGAATTAACAACTATAATTTGTGCCTCAATAACTTTGACAGTGGACGGAAATTAATCTCCTATTTCCCAAAGCATAACTCTTTGTTCAAGCTAATTGTTGTATCTGTAATTGCTCCTTGTTTTTGACAATATAGGTGATCTTAACAATCCCTAATTTAACATGATATCCCACGATTACTAATCAATACACCTCGCGTTATTCTGCTACAGTTTCCTTCTGCTACAAAACTACAAGAGTCAACACCAGACGACTGCTGTTACACATCTCTGTTATCGCATCAACAGGTTTAACAGCCAAGATATTAAACCAGAGACGAAAAAGATCATTTGCAGAGCAACTTAACAGATCAACAAACTGCCTGAAATTTGATTTCTCGAACACAACAAAAATCCATTGACTTTGATGGGGGGATGGATGGCTGATTATGGAAGTGCTGCCAGTCATACTTTTGCGTATATGTGACTGAGAATACGTTAGTATTCGTATTTGTCTGTAAAAAGCCATTAACATCAACAACGTCTACGCTGGCGTTAACATAACTTGGCACAAACTGAACAAAACCTACTGAAAACGAATGCAAACAGCGCTGCCGGATGGCGGCGTTATGCGCTGACGCAAAATTTTATGCATGAAACCGATGGCAGCAACCGCAGTGGAATTAACAGCTTCAACTTGTGCCTCAACGCTGGGGCCACACCATAACCGCCACAATGAACCAACAGCCAGCCAACCAACAACTACTCTTACCTCCATCTACCACTTAGTTACTTAGGCCGTAAACGGTTTCCATACGATTCAGTTTCTTGAAGAAACGCAAACGATGCAGACGCATTGAAACGGGAAATTCTCTAAAATCAAAAACAAACTGGTGAAAAGTTGTTGAACTGGGCAAGAAGTATTTGAAATTAAAAACGAAAAAGAAATCTGAAAAATTTCAAAATATTTTACTAATTACACTCAAAATTATTGTGCTGTCATCGAAGGGAGGGAATAACTTCCCGTTACCAATTTCAAGTGACAAAAATAAGAAAGAAATTCATAGAAAAATTTAAAAAAAAAATCGTTTGCCTGATTTAAAAAGAAAGTGAAATTTTAACAAATATTTAAAATATTTATTGGAATAAATCCAGAGGAAAACACATGTACAACACACCTTGTCTACAGCAATCGGCGGTCAAAAACCTAAATTGAGCTTCACGAGATTTTGATTTCGATTTCTATTTCCATTAATTTCAATATTAGGAAAGTGTCTCAACGACCTATGTTTTGAGGTAAGTTTGCCAGAATGTAACTGCTCAGAAGAAAGGAAAAATACAACGGTCACATAAATGCATTGGATAAATTCAATGTTTAATTAAATGAACATTTAAAGAAGTAATTGGACATACTTTTTAAACTGCTAAACTGGATTTTCTGCCAACCATTAATTGGTAACGAAATTTTAATTTTATACCCACAAAACCACAAAAAAGAGCACCAACCAAAATGTGTAACCATCATGCGATTTTTAATTTTCACAAATAAAAAGTTGTAAACCATCACATAAACGCAAACCCAGGACTGTCTAAGAAATCAAAAACATTTGAAGTAAAAAAAAAAAAAAACTAAACGAAAAAACGAAGTGGTTAAAAACGGCTCGAGCCATTTTCTATATGGAAAAACTGCATAGACTTTGAAGAAGCAGCAACACAAAACAAGAAAGTATTGTGTTTATGCTCCAATTATCGAGAAATTTGTTGAAAGGTGTATTCGCATTGAATAGTTTTGTTTGGAGCCAATCTTTTTGTTGTCGATTTTGCGTTCGCTCCAATATCTGCAGTTTTCCACACACATACCCACACATGTATACACATATGCACACACCTTTTGGCTTTGAACGGCCAAGTTTTACTTTCATATATCGTCAAAGGTGTTTAATTCATTTTCATTTGGAAATGAATAACAGCAACAAAATTAATAACATAAATGGTAACTGCGTACATATGTTGGGTGAAAAGGAAAATGCAATGAAGACAATCAATATGTAAATGCAGAAAATGTATGAAAGAGAAATTCCGATATTCATTCATTATCAACAGGATGTTTAGAAAATGTCAATAGAGATAATGAGCAGTGTTGCCAATAAAGGAGATTTGCTGCATTTTTACCGGTTTGTTACTTAAGTCTTCTGTTTTGCCCTCCATTAGCTTAGAATTTTTTAATCTCTTAATTTTTTTACTAAATAATTTAATTAATTTCAATTTAATTTAACTTAATTTTGTTAAAAACAAATAATAAATAATAAATAATAAATAATAAATAATAAATAATAAATA
>JAHXMU010000097.1:1487807-1561126 GCA_019455685.1 Philornis downsi
ATAAATAATAAATAATAAATAATAAATAATAAATAATAAATAATAAACAATAAATAATAAATGATAAATAATACATAATAAATAATAAATTATAAACAATAAATAAAAATACAAACAAAAATACAAATACAAGTAGAAATAACAATTTAAAAAATACAAATAAAAATACGAACAAAAAAAGTTAATATAAAATACAAATAAAAATAAAAATAAAAATTTAAATAGAAAAAACATAAATAAAAAATAAAATTAAAAAAAATAAAGATAAAGATAAATAAAAAATTAAAATAAAAAAATAAAGATCAAGACAAGTATAAAAATAAATAATAATAATATAAACATAAGTATTACATTTACATAAAAATATAAAAATAAAATTAAAAAGAGAGATTACATGTTACACCATATTAGAACAAACAATTTCTTTGACCTGACTATTACGATCTTATTGGTTTGTAGCTAAATTTGCTAGATCCTACTAGCTAGTAGGCTATTCTTATTACAAATTCTATAACCTGACTACTGATGTAGAAAATTTTCTTGCTTTTCTGGTAATACTAATCATTCCCATTAATAAAGAGATAACAAAATTGTATTTAAATCCTCATCTTAATAGTTATAGTACATATATTAAGACGTTATGAAGGATAAAAGGTAGCTTTTAGATGGAGATAGATAAAAATAGAACCATGGTTGTCCAATTACAGAGAAAAACAATCCTGAGCAAATATGATGGCGTCTTTTGACCCTTCAAAGAACTTTCACAAAATATGAGGAAGGCCTCTATACTCTGAGAAATATTTATACGAAATAATTTACTTGTAATACAGCAGGGACTAAATCGACTTATATCTATAAAATTTAGTCTCTGCTATATTTTTTTAACGATATTTTTGCAATATTTTATTAATAAAAATTAATACAATTCTGATGGAGTTAAATTCTGTTTGACATTTACTGTGGTAGGCCGTTATAAGTACTTGCATCAAAATTATGCCAGAAAGAAACATAAATATCGATATTTTATATGAAAACAATTTAAGGTATATGTCTCTATGATGTCTCGAAATAATAGCATGTGAACAAAAAGGAATAAAATGATATATTATTTTGGATATTTATTACAAAATCAGGAATTACTGATACTTGAAAGCGCATTATGTTACCAAAATCAAAATTATTTGTTTTTTTTTTTTTTTTTTTGTTTATTGTGTTGTTTGATCATACTGAAAAAAGATAAAGACCGAGAAACCCCATTAATTTAATTTCATTTTGGACAAGACTTTAAATTTCAAAAGGCTTCTAACTTAAACTCTACTTAACTTTGTACCACGTGTATCGTCGGAAATTAAACTATTTGAACTCATGCTAGTTCTGGAATACCATCATATATGCAAAAAGTATACTTCAAAAACGGATATGGCTTATAAAAAACTTCAACAGTTTCTTCGAATACTATTATCTATTGAAAATTTAAAAATGTTTACCAACTTTCACCGCAGCGATAGCCAGTAGTTTAGCTCAAAAAATTTAGTAGATGTCCTACTAAAGTCCTCCACTTTTTTTTGCAAAAAAAAACCAAATTTCAAAGGGAAGAACACAAATATTAAAATGTACAATAACGAATTTGAAGTTTTGTAATATTTACAAAAATTATCATTAATACATTTTTTATGTAATTTTTTGCGTTTAATATTGCTTTATTTGGACAGATTAAGTTTTTCATTACAAATTTTGTTTTTGAATTTGAATCAAAGGCATCCATTGTCTGTCATCAAGTGTTGTCGGTTTTGTCTCCTTAAATCTTCAATATTTTTTAAACTCTAAATTGTTATAGTTCAGATAATGTTAGTTCTGAAATGTCATCATACATATAAAAAGTATCCTTCAAAAATGGATATGGCTTATAAAGAACTTTGACAGTTTTTTCGAATATTCTATGGAGAGTTTAAAAAGTTTTACCAACTGTCACCGCAGCAATGGCCAGTAGTTTAACCCAAAAAATTACCAGAACTGTTATTAAAATCCTTTACTATTGGCAAAAATAACCAAATTTCAATAAGAAAAACACAAATATTGGCACATGCAGCAACGAACTTGAAGTTTTTTAATATTTAAAAAAAATTATCATTAATACATTTCTTTCATCTTATTCTTTACTTTTGATATTACTTCATTTTGATAGATTAAGTTTTTTGTTATAATTTTTTTCAAAAGATGTGGCAAACCTAAATCCGAGTCTTTCAAAAACCACTTAACTAGAATAGAAAAAATTGCTTTCTTTAATATCCTCACATTCAATGTCAATGCACTAACTATCGAGGAGCGGTCGATTTTTAACTAGTATTACAATGTATTGGAGGAATAACTTTGAGAATAACATACAACATTACAACATTACAGTACATTACATTACATTACATTACAGCATTACAGCTTCAAATTTTAATTGTTGATCAAATTGGGTGAACTTGGTCAAAATGGATAAGAACAAGAGTAAAAATGTATAAGTCGTGCAAATTAATGATTTCACCTTCAAATGAATCAAACGAAAATTATAATATCGACGACTACGAGCATTACTTTATTTTTTATAATTTTTCTGAGTGTGAACATTTGAACACTATGTGCTCTTACACTATACTTTCTTTTCACTAACTTTACAATTTTATTTTTCAGTTCTTAAATACTAAATTTTCGTCTTAAACTATTTTCTTAGACACACATATTTAAAGTAAACATGTTCGTGTTTAAATGATAAACATATTTTCAAAAAGTTACAAATTGATGCTTTATCTGGATGTTTACTTATTTTTATCTCAGTTTGGTTGTTTGTCTTAATAATCTGTTTGTGTCTTAATAGTAATTTAGTTAAATTATTTCTTTGTTTCTTGTTATGGGTTAGCATTATCTGAATGTTTTTAGATCATGTGTGTTTCTGTTTTCTGTTTACATAAATTCTTGATTCTTGATTACACAATTCTTGATACTGTTCTAGCTGTTATTCTTTTGCTTAATCTATGTGTATCTGTTTAGGTACTTATCCTTATCATATTACACTTATTTTCCTAATATTATGTGGTCGAGTGTCGTTAACTCGCATGAGCCTAATTGCCTGAAAACATTTTTCAATCTAGAAAAATTTAGAACTCATCAGAAACATATTGTCACGCCATTTTCGTTCTCAGAGAAGCCACCAAGAGGTGGTTGAACTACTTTGTAAAAAAGTACTAGAAATATTTTTTGAATTAATTTAAACAAGATACACTTATTTTATCAAAGAAAAAAGGGTTTAGGTTAATAACTTGTTGCACATAAATTAAGATGGCTTGAAAAGAAAAAACACATTTCAACAACATGTTTTTATTCGCATTAGTTTGCTGTTTAATTATTAAAAACTTAGAAAATTTTTTCATTCCATCCTATTTTTTTCAAATTTAGCAGATGTTTTTTTTTTCTTATTTCGAAAAGTTACGATTTTTTTTACGGTAGCTCCTACTTTCAATCCAATTTGACTTTTAAGATTATGAAAAAATGGGCATCAATTTCATAGAATCATAAAGATGAGACGTCCAAGACTAAATTTGGATTCATTTTGAGAATATATTTCGTTGTGTCACTTCTAAATATTTTCAAGGAAATATTTTCTGTATTTTGTATTCTAAAACCATTTTTTCGCGATTGAAAATTACCATTTCTGTAGAAGGTAGTTGAAGGACTTCCGCTAATGTCCGATTATTTTTTATACTTTGGTATCCATCAAAATCTTATAGTTAATAATGTACTCATGGAAGATATTCCAAACGATTTGATCTTCTGCATTTTCTACCCTTAGTATTTGTTTGGGTTTAAAAAAGAAACTAATGTATAAATTGAGTTTTTTCTTCCTTTTTTCTCTTTAACCGTCCGTAATCTCCTTTCAGCTTACTGCCAAAAATATTCCCTGCTGAGACATTTACAATGTTTGCACTACATGGTTTGGCTGTGCCAAATAAAGTTTAGAGATCCTCTAACATATTTTATAAATTATTGACTAACTGAACCGACGTGTACAATTCTAAGTTGATTTCGACGTTTCAACTTGATAACGCTGAGTCACATATAGCAAAACTTTCACAAACTTCAACCAAATGAGCTTATTGTCTATCACCTTAACAATTTTTAAACCCTAAATTAGTACAGTTTGCATCAGTGGCCAATCGAGGTATTTTCACTCATTATTTCCAACTTACACCCAGTACCCCAAGGTCTATCTCAAGTGTGCGTGGCTACCCCGCTTACAAAACACACTCAAATGCATATAATATCTTCCTCTGAGTGATGTCTACTTCCTTGATGTGGGAACACCTTCACTACTAAAGTTTAGTTAAAGCTTCAAAGCCTAGGAATGAGAATGCTTTCAAAATCACTGAATTCAACAAGTTTTTTCCTCTCCCATCCATGGAAATTAATCAGAAATTTTACTTAATCCCGTCTAATGCCTAGAAGAAGTAATAAGGTAAGCACGCATTGTTCTGTTAAGGAATTGCACTGCACACATTCCATAAATAGTTGACCAACACCAACGGTGCCGATTGGAACAATTTAATTTATTCTCCCCATGCATTTTTTGCTCTATTGCTTGTGGTACAGAAAAACTGCAGTTTTTCTAAAATTATTACATTTTTCTTGTTTTTCTACTACTCGTAACTTAAACTCCACCTTGAAACAGAAGACTTAAGACACGAACTCAAAACTATGCTGAAAACTGTCAAGGCACAAAACAACTCAACTCAAGCGAGGAAAACGAGATCAATTTCCAATTTAGGAAGCAGTAAACCTCACAACGGCTGGCATAACAACTCATTTCAAGGAAAGCAACAAGAATGAAAGACTTAATCGCTTGACTCAGTCAGTCAATGACAAAGATAGAAATAACGATAAAGAAGGCATCAATGAAAGCTAATTTGATAGAATACAAGAAAGAAAGTTACAATTTTCAAAAAAAAGGGGAAAAAACAAAAAAACTCCATGCAAAACTCTTGATCTCTCAAATTGATAATATCATTATAATCAAATAAATTACCAACATTACTGCAATGATAAAAAATTTCAAATTTTTGAGAAAGCTCTTTAACAATTAATCTATAATTATATAAAAGACCTAAAACCAAAAACATAATATAAAATAGAAAAAGCAAGTACAGAAGCTCTTATCACACCTTATTCTTATAGCTTGTTCATTTTTAATTTCTTTTCGTCCATGTTGTTGACACAACGAGGGGGAAAAAGCGAAAGTTTCTATTTTTTTTTTTTTTCTTTTTTGACTACCTTGTAATAACTGTAATGAAACAACAGCAAAGCCCACAAGATAACAATGTCACTAAACCAATGAACTCATTAAAGATAACACAACACAATGCAATAACAACTCCAGCGTCATAGCCAGCAGCATCATCAATGTGGCAGCCGTCCATAATGGCACCGACCAACCCCAACCATTAGCCACCGGCCAGAGTCATGGTCATTCATTCGTCAGCCAAAAACACACCAAATTGTTAAAGATTGATCATAGAGGCCTAAAGCCTGTCTATGCTTTCTGAAGAAAATTATTCGAAGCCGGTTTCAGGCAGTAAACTGGAAAAGGAAAAAGACGAATAAGAAAAACACGATGCAAATGAACAACGTTGAGGTGTTTTTAATATCACTGTTCAACAGACACAGGTCTATGTAATTCAAATGAAATAGAGAGTGAAAAGTGCTGGACAAAAGCGGCAAGATTTATTATATTTATTAAAACAAAATTATAATAATTTCTCAGAAAATCGAAAGTAAATTTTGAAATGACTAGAAAATCCAGTTTTAATAAACAAAAGAAAAACAAAATAAAATTTGTTTGGAAATTGAAAACTTCGGTATCAGTCTTCAATTTCTGGAAAGATTCAGATTAAATATTTTCGATGTTATAGGCATTCGAGATGTACACACACACACAATCATTACATATTGAGTGAAAGAAAAGATTTGGGCAGCAAATCTGCATTAAAAGTTTCTCCAGTAAAGCTTCCAATATAAAAACAGCTGTAGTCGAATAGGGATAACAACAAAAAATAACTGTCCTTATCTGATTTGAGGATACCTCGTTAGAAATACACTGAGATTAGTTTAGTATTTCAGTATCATTATTCAATTTCTGCGAAAGATTCAGATTAAATATTTTCGATTTTACAGGCATTAGAGATGCACACAATCATTACATATTGAGTGAAAGAAAAGATTTAGGCAGCAAATCTGCATTAAAAGTTCCTCCAGTAAAGCTTCCTAAAAGCTGTAGTCCAATAGGGATAATAAAAAAGAACCGTCTGCTTCTGATTTGAGGAGACCTTTTTGGAAGAAAACTGAGATCAGTTTAGTATTTTGAGATGTCTACCTTTTAAAGGCACACAAATAATTTCAAAAATATGATTTGAGCTTATTAAGTAAAACACTTTTATCCTATAAAATAAAAAAGAATCTCAGATAACACATTGCGGCGCATAAATAAAGCTAACTCGAAAAGTCTGCAGTCAGTGAGTTTCATGACTACATTTTTCTACATACTACTATAACAATGTAGAAAAGAACGTTCATTACTTCGCGATATAATAGTTAAAATGAAACAGAGAGTGAAAAACGCTAACCAAAAGCCTCCAAATTTACATTTATTGCTTGAAAATTGCAATAATTTTGAATAAAATTGATAGTAAATATCGAAGTGACATCAAAAGCAAATATAGATAAATCAATCATATTAAAAACATTTCTTTGAAAATAAAAGTGATAAAATTGTTCCACAATTTTTTAAAAGATTCTCCTTAAACATTTTCGTTATTATAATCATTATACACACACAACCTCACAGACATTAATGCTTGTAAAACAAAAGATTTAAGCAACGAACGTTTAGTCTATGAAGCAAACAGCCGCCAAAAGAAGCAAATCGATCTAATAGCGATTATTATTAAAGGAGTCTCTTTTACCCCAACAAATGGATAAAAATGTTCAGCAAAAAGTGAGGTTAGGTGAGTGTATTTTTCTCATTACACTTCCTCCCGCCATTTCATCCATATGCATGTACTCTAGAGCAAATTCCAATAATTCAAATGGAATTTATTTTAATTAACTTTTTTTCTTTTGAATTTTGGTTATGGATATCGTATACTAAAAATCTATACGAGATGTGTTCAAAAAATAAGATGAATTTTCATTTTTATCAAAAAATATTTATTTATTCATCAACTTCTATTTTATCTCTTTCAAAGTAGTCTCCCTCAGATATAGTACACTTGTACCAGCTTTCTTTCCAATACTCGAAGCAGTTCTGATATGCACTTTTTGGTATGTTCTTGAGCTCTCTCAGCGATTCGGTTTTTATCTCCTCAATCATCACAAAACGCTGTCCTTTCATGGGTCTCTTCAATCTTGGAAACAGGAAAAATTCGCAGAGGGCCAAATCTGGTGGATGCGGTGGCGCAAAAACGCGCATTGAAAGCACTTAATCGAACATTGAAAGATCTGCGCACTGATTAGAAATTTTGGAAGCGCAATGATTTTACTGTCTGGCGGTTTCCGCCAAACGCAGCCAGTAATTTCAAGATCAACTGTCGCCGATGAAATCAAACCTACGTGAAGAAACTTCAGCTGACAACAAACATGAGAGTTGCACTGCTCAATGATACATCTGCTGGACACCTCTCTGAGCAATTGCTGACTATCGGTGATGGTCGAATTCTTGCTGACGAATCGAGCGGCTTGATTTCGTTTCTTTCAAATTTCTGTAATTTTGTCTCATCAAAAGGCAAACTCATCAGCAAAGTGTTCCTAAACATCACTGTTTATCACAAAAATAATGAATGGTTAAGTGAGCGAGCAATTTTGACAACTAAGAATAAAGATATGGATTATGTATTTATTAATTTATATATTTATTTATTCAGTGGACTGTTGTGGTTTATGATGTTTTCTGTTCTGAAAAATCGACGTTTTATTTTCGTTTTGCTCTTTTTTGAAAATATCCAACGTGTTCCGTTTACACAAATATTGTGAAAATATTCCGATATTATTGAAAAAAAAAAACTAAAAACGAATTTAATTTCCAAACTGTAAAAGAAAACATTTTGTTCAGAAAAGTCAAGATATTGTTATATAAACAGAGACCCTCACCAGAATTCAGTTAGATTTCGCTTTTTATATCATTTTTATATTAACTTTTTAAATCGTAAATTTATTTAAGTATATTATAATTTTTTATCTGTTTTTTAAACGAAATATTAATTTACTTTATATATTGATTCATTTTTTTACATGAATCGAAATTGCAAACCTATATCGATTTGGTTTCTCTATCAAAATTTAATGAAACAAATATTTTGATCCAACAGTCTGAAACGAAAGTATTACATGCATTATATGCAGCTTGGTTTCCTAATGGGAATTAGAACTGAAACCTGATGCAGTTTTATTTCTAGATGGAGAAAAATGTCTGGCGTCAAAGTGCGAAAGGAAAAATAATTTAGAAATTTGTTATTTATTTATTATTTGTTGAATTATGATATATTTATCGGAAGTTTTCGCAGCTATTTAAAATATTTTTCTGCTTTTTGTACACGAAATACAAGCAAGACGTTTTAAAAATGAATTGGAATCAAAATTGTTTTTAATTTCCCTTTCAATATACAAACTAAAATCTAAATTGTTTGTAATTTAGATTAATAATCGAAACATCAAATCACTTTATATAATAATTCGGTTTGTCCACTAAAATTCAATGAATAAAATATTCTAATTCGGTCATAGTTTTACTCAGTTTCGTTCCTCGATCGTTACTTAATGGAGATCTTATAGAGATTTGAGAGACTTTTTTCCTCCCACCATTTGATCTACATGCAAATGAGTCCATTTACACAAATGTTCTGTAAATATTCGGATCTTATTGAAAAAAAAACTAAAAATTAACTTAACTCCTAAGCTGTAAAAGAGAAGAAGATACGATTTTTGTATAAACAAACAGAGGCCCCTGCTAAAATTTAGTTAGATTTCGCTTTTTATATCTTAAATTTATTTAAGTATATTAGAAATTTGTCTCTGTTTATAATCGAAATATTAATTTACTTCATACATTGATTTATTTTTTTTTTACCTGAATCAAAATTAGAAACCTATATCGATTCGGTTCTTTTTACCAAATTTTAATGAAACACATATTTTGATCTGAAATGAAAGTATAATTTTATGCAGTTTTGTTTCCTAATCGGAATTAGAACTGAAACCTGATGTAGTTCCGTTGCTTGATGGAGAAAAATTTCTGACTGCTAAAGGAGAAATACTTTAGAAATTTATTTTCTGAATTTATGATATATTTATCGGAAATTTCCACAGCTATTTAAAAAATTTGTTTGCTTTCTGCAAAGCAAAATGTTCCGAAACTGAACCAGAGTCAAAATTGTTTGTAACTTCTTTTTCAATACATGAACTAAAACCAAAATTTTTCTTGTAGTTTTAATTCATAATCGAAATATCAAATCACTTCATATATTGATTCTATCGAAATTTAATAAAGCAAATATTTTGGTTCGACCATAATTTTACTCAGTTTCTTTCCTTAATCGAAATCAGAACTGAAGACTGAAAAAGTTTTGTTACTTGATAGAGAGCTAATAGAGATTTGATTCAGTTGTATGAATCAAAATTGTGCATAATTTTAATGTGAATTCTAAAAACTGAAACGAAATAAAACTAATTTCGCATTTGGTTTCGGTAACTGTCCCTTTATAAAAACATTTGAATAATACACTTTCAAAATTTATTTGAATTAAGACATATAATAAAAGAAAATACACATAATAGGAAGAAACACAATTTTTATTTCGATAATTCCTAACTCACCAGGGGCTTAATTTTGTAAGAAGTAGAGCAACCTTTTTTAAAGCCTTTCTATTCTTTCTATTAATTCTTAATTAGATAAGAAATCACCATTAATTGGGTTATTAATTAGACTGTTACGTGACTAGCGTGGAGTTTATTGTTAATATTAAATGCGGATTTAGTTCAGATGCTTTCAAGAAAATATATTTTATTGCAGAACTAAAAAGCAGAACTAATTAATTTTTAAATTAAAAAAGCAAATTATTAAATTGAGAATGTAAAAAAGATACGAACATGAATGTGATCATAGAATTGGTCTAAAAAAGCAGAACTAATTAATTTTTATATTAAAAACAGCAAAATTATCAATAATCTCCGATTATTAAATCGAGAATGTAAAATAGAATCAAACATGAATGTGATCGTAGAATTGGTCTATAAAAAGCAGAGCTAATTAATTTTTAAATTAAAAAAGCAAAATTATCAATAATCTTTTAGCTCATTTAACGACTATTAAATCGAGAATGTAAAAAAGCAACAAACAACCATGAATGTAATCATGAAGTTAGCCAATTCAATGCAACACATTTGATATTAATCCGCACATTAATGCCCAAAACTTGAAAACAAAAGAGTTAGGCCTCACACACATTCAGTTATGCTGAAGACTGACTATACAACATCGATATATGTAATTTCCATGTGAAAAATGAAAGTTCAAATGTCTGAAAATTTTCCAATTCATTTCAAATTTCAGATGACTCAAATGAAAGTAAGAATATCGAATTGTGTAAAGTAGGGGAAAAACCTAACTATGGCAATCAACTATAAATACTATGTCACCATGCAACCATTTAAACTTTCCTTTTTTCGTACATTCGTTCGACATTTGTTGACATTTCAATGTAACTGTTGAAATTATAGTTTATTGAAATTTAAAATTTCAACTCCACATACCTGTAAATTTATGTGAGAGTGTGATTTTGATTTGTGTTCGATAAAAACAATAGCATACGACGTGAGATGTGATGAAAAACAATTGAACAAAAGCGAAATTCGTTTTAATTTTGGTTTTATAAAATACAGTAATAAATCTGTAATTAGCTGGCATTAAAGTTTCAAATAAACACAAGCAACTAAACAAATAAATAATGGTCAGAAACTGCTGCTTTCTAAATACTCTGTGTTATAATAATAAAATCTTAATTGGCTAAGATTTCACAAAACAAAACCACATAACCACATTTAATTGCATAGTAGAAAAAAATGTTCCATACAAAAGAAATTCTACTCCACTTCTTTACGATTGAATGACTTATAAAATGAGAGTAACTAAAATTGACTAAGATTTACAAATTAATTTAAAAGTTATTAGCCTCTTGTTGAACGAAACGTACAGGCAGTCAATCTTAGATCTTTATGAAAAGAGTACACGAACAGTAAAGGTAATTGTAAGAATTTCCAGCCAATAAATAAAACTTTGGAAGTAAAAAAATACCACTTATATTGCAATAATTCGGGCTTTTATTGTGAGGAAGTGGTTACACACTTACTTCTTTTCAATAGAAGACTATTTCGAGTCATTTACTACTGGAGAAGATCCCCAAATCGATTGAATTTGTGTCCTCTTGTTAGGAAGACAAGTGATTCCATGACAAGCATTCTCCAATTAGTGCCTTGTATGCTCCGCTACGTCAAAATGGTTCCCCCAAATATGCAGCATGAGCTTTGAGTAATGGATTACAGACGTCTTTGATTGAATTACAGACGTCTACGTATGGTCCCGGTGCCTCCATAACTTTTTCTGTTTAGGACTATTGCAATGGATTCCCCTTTCTATATTTCAATCACCGGTTACAAGACGATGGAAAAAATTTTTATTTTTCCGTTGATAGAGTAGTTATTCGACTGCAAAAACATCTCTTGAATTCAACACATATGACGTTCAATTTCTTCTCTAATGGACCTTTCTCAAAGTCTTCAAGTGTTGGGAAAGAACATGCTTAGACACACGCTATGTATATCCAAGTTCTTAAATCATTTTACAAGAATGTAAATCCTATAATACCTCCAACTTTAATTCTTTAAACGATTTTCCAATCAGTGCCTCTGATTGTCTTCCACATCGAAATCGTCATTTTTGTAGCACTGAAAACACTCGGGATACGTTTATCTGCTAATAGAATTCTCAGAGATTTTTTGCAATTGAAGGTAAAAAGCCCAGATTTGCCACAAATGAATCTTAATTGGTTCAAAGTTTTAAATTTTTGAACAGTGAAAGTAAAGACGTCTATAAAAATAACCACGTATGTAATGTGAAGAAGATATTGAGTTGTTGGCCAATGCCCAACATTACTGGGTAAAGTGGTTGGAATTTGATTGTCTCTGCTGCATTTCGAACAACTGTATTTAATTAGTACACTAAAGTAAGTAAGCAATTATTTACTGTTTATATTGTATGCAAAGAAATGGTTAAATCATTAAAGAAAGCGTTAAATTTCTATACCAACAAAAGGAATATTCTAATTTTGAAACTATTTTATATTTAAAACTAAATATACCGAAATCTTTGTGAATTACTACAAATTAATCTATAATAACATGCTTTCCGAATCAAATTTTGGTTTTCTGAAATATGTAATTTCTTGAAGAAATAAAAACACACAGCATTTGAGACGCCTTTCGACCTTAGTCTCTTCGATTGCTTTATAACATACAAGTATATCGAGAAACTAACAGTATTTATGGACAGGGTATAGATAAAATATAATAAGACTGGGAATCATGGTGAGATATTGCACTGCTGATTCGAATGATTCCACGACTCTAACAGATAATAACTTCCCGATTCGGTCGCCATCAAGTGGTCATTAAAAAACTCGAGTTCATTCGAAATTGTAACCAAATTCTGCTCCCAATTATGCTGTTAATACGGGGGGTTGATCGGACCGTGTTTTTATTTCATATGAAAGAGAATGAGAAAACGGAGGGTTAAAGATTGTATAATCCAATAATTTTCATTTATTGGCAAGGTTTTACCTTATATTTCTGGGGTTCACAAAATGGATATTATTTTACCAAGCAGAGACTTTAAACGTTCAAATAAATAGTTTATATATCGAATGTAAAATGAGTACTGATACTTGGGCGAGAGTTAGAAGACCGCTTTATTACACTGCTAGAATGGTGGAGTGAAAGCTCTTTTCTTAACCGTGCTGGGCGTGTACTTAAAAATTAAAACTTACAACTATCCGAGTAAGGAAAACTTGTGCACGTAAAAATATGCTATGTCATCTAACGAATAATTTATTGTCACAATTGAGAAGTAGTAAATGTTGAAAAACAAATTAATATAGTAATTCAAATCAAATTAAAATCTCATATATTTCTTACTAACCACCATAAATTTCTACTACCGAAAATATTTAAAATAGCTAACCTTCATGGTATTTTAAAAGTAATACAAGTCTGCCAGTGTTTGCTGAAGGTACGATCAATCAATGCGAAAATAAATAAAACTAAAATCTTTGCAGTTATCTTCATAGATTTTAATGTTGAAGCTACTCTTTTAAATAGCTACTTTAAAAGAAAAACAAACGATTTAAGACAAAGATAACTCTAGCTTTACTTAGAAAGTTTTACCATAACAATTAAATGCTTACTGAAATTACTAATATTCCTCAAGAAGAGAAGTCTCATTTCGAAACCGAAACTAGCAGCTCATATGTGATCAGTTTTTGTTTATCTTATAAAGGTGTTTAATGAAATTTGCATGATAAACTACTGTAGTTTAGCGATCCCTAAGACAAAAGCTCTATAAATTTATTTATATTTCAAATCAAACGCTTGTCAAACACAACATGTTATGCCCCACAAAAATGCAAAGTAGTATCAGCTATAGAAATTATTGCGTTACGTTCATTTGTTTTGTTTTGGTTTGACGAACCATAAGGTCGACAAAAGACTTAAGACATAAACTTTGTGATGTTCGGTGTAAACTCAAAATCAAAGGCAAATCTTTAATTTAATCGGAACTTAAAGAAATTGTTACATATTTGTAGCAAGTATGCGTATTTCACGTTCCTCTATTAACTTCAAAAGCAGTATAAGGAAATAAATAAGCATAATTCTCTATATTAAAGATACAGGAACGCCTATACGTATATCGATTTCCAAACGGAGCCTACTAATTATTGCCTTCGTCGGTCTCAGAACGCTGTTAATGCGGGGGGTTGATCGGACTGTGTTTTTATTTCATATGAAAGAAAATGAGAAACACGTGAGGTTAAAGAATTTATAATCCAATGGTTATCATTTATTGGCAAGGTTTTGCCTTTTATTTCTGGGGTTTACAAAATGGATATTATTTTACCAGAACAGGGACTTTAAACGTTCAAATAAGTAGTTTATATATCGAATGTAAAATGAGTATTGATGCTTGGGCGTTAGAATACCGCTTTATTTCACTACTAGTGAAAGCTATTTTCTTAGCCGTGGTGGGCGTGTACTTAAAAATTAAAACTTACAACTATCAGGGTGGCCATAGCCCATAAGGCCATATTCGCACAGTATTTCATCTGTTCTAAAGAGAAAAAAGACTAAACAAAATTGTATTATATATAATATTTTAATATAATGTAATATACAGGGTGGCGCAATAGAACGTGCATATTTAAAAAATAGATTAAAAAATAAACACAAAAGGTATGGTTAAAATAAATCTAAGGCATTGTAGAGTAATAAATGGAGTTTATTTTTTAAAAATAACATCATCTAAATGGTGACCCTCTCTACGACGGCACTCCTCTAACCGCAAACGAAAATTATTGAAAACTTTCTTCAGTAATACTGGTGTAATGGCTGCCATTTCACCACGGATATTCTCCTTGAGCTGAACGATGTTTCTTGGATTATTACTGTAAACTTTGTGTTTGAGGTATCCCCACAAAAAAAAGTCAAGAGGCGTTAAGACTGGACTACGTGGGGGCCATGGGATATCACCTCTTTCCGAAATCAGTCTGCCAGGGGACATCTGCTTCACCGCCGCCATGGAGTCATTTGATGTGTGACAGGTAGCTCCATCTTAACCGTGACGTTGTGGCCCCGCGCATTTTCAAAGAAAAAAGGACCAATTATTCCTCTGCCAGAGATTGCTGCCCATACTGTCACTTTAGGACTATGCAATGGTTTCTGGTGTTTGATTTTGGGATTTTCACTGTTCCAGTAATGACAATTTTAACGGTTTACGAACCCATTCATAAGGAAATGAGCCCCGTCAGAGAAAATGATGTTGTCAAAATTGGAAAATCGATTAAGCATTTCATTAGCAAATGCGAGCCTTGCTATGAAGTCAGACTCTTTCAATTCTTGTGTTAATTGCAGCTTATATGGATGCAGTTTAAGATCCAATGTTAAAATTCGTTGCAAACTTCGTCGCGATAATTGTAAGGCAGACGATCTCTTGCGAGTCGACATTTGTGGATTTCCTCGTACTGACTCCATAACTCTCTCAACATTGTCTTCGGTCCTAGATGTTCTTGGGCGACCATTTGCTTGTGGTTTAAATGCTGAACCGGTCTCTTCAAAATGCTTTACCCATATTTTAATCAGCACAATATAGTCGCCTAGTAGCAATATATGAACGAGAGTTCTCGTAAAATGCGCGCACGCAAAATGCGCGACGCTTCCCGTCGAAGTGATTCATAGCGACTAAAACTCTATGAGACCGCCAACCCAACGATGTAGGCGCGCCCCCGCCCGCGCCTTTTCTACCCCGCAAAAAAAGATGATGCAATATGCACGTTCTATTGCGCCACCCTGTATATAATATATACAACATTTTCTGCTCAAAATCTGTGCATTGCAAAAACAAAAATTATTCTAAAACCATATAAAATGAAATCAAATTTAAAACAAATTTTTCCATTTACCCTAAAGAAAACTCCTGCTTTGCCAAACGCTGTAAAATTGTTTACAAAATAATTTTCATAATTAATCAGATAATTAATCAGATCTCTTCAGAAGAAAAGCTGTCTAAAGGAATTGTTAAAATTTAAGTTGGCACATCTGCCTTTTATATTGTTTGGTACGGAGTTTGAACGCTATCCATCATTTAGTTTGTTTACAGTGATCGATTTTGCCACTTAATCTCAAGAGTATTTAATGGACAAACAACCTCGTTATATAGTGCAAATAGAATTTTGCGTGCCAAAACATCATCAAAACATCTTCAAATTTTATATATTTACAAATAGAATTTCGTGTGCCAAAACACTGAAAATACTACAGAAAGCTGATGACGAATCGATTTTATCAAAAGCACGTTTATATGTATTCAGAAGCGGTAGAGATGTGGTTGAAAATTTGCCCCGCACTGGTCGACCATCATTCTCATCACTTAAAGTTAATATCGATAAAATGAAAGAAATGACGACCAAATCAATCGTTAATTAAGTTTGGGAGAGATATTCACTTTACTTTCTATGTTTCACAATTCAACTCCCACCATTTTACATTATTCTTTAGGTACGAAATGCGTTATTTAAATTTTCTTCAAAAACAATGAAAAACAAACAAAACAAAACAAAACAAAACTGGTAATGAGATATTAGTTTAACAGTTCGCCAAACCAAACAATAAACATGCCTCGGAATGATATCTTCCAACGGAGTCGCAATCGAAAAAAAACTACGTCAAAGTCGATCAAAAATCAAGGTGATGTTGAATGCTTTCTTTGATTTGTGTCGTGGACTCAGAATTCTGACATCTATGCTGAAGATCAGGAAGCAACAACAAAATAAAAATTTGGCATTATGCAGCATTTGAGTGAGCAAATTGCTAATAGAAGCCAGATATGTGGAAGGAAAATTCATAGATTTAGCCTCACGATAACACACCACATCACAAAGTGTATCATTATGAGCGAATTTCTGACCAAAAATTCAACAAATACGAAAAGACTATTGCTGTATTCACTCAATTTGGCTCCGACAGAATTTTTCTTCTCTCCAAAGCTTAAATTAACACTTCGAGCACAAATTGTCAGCCGTTGGGAGACTAAAAGAGAATTCGTGGTAAAAAACTAATTGTTTTGAAGAACATGGAAATCATTTGAAAATCATTCTCATGATTTCATTATTCATTAGCATTAGTGTATCATTGCGGAAGTGACCTATTTTGAAGGTACAATACTTTTGAATGAATAATAAATATTTTATGTTTTACTAAGCCATTCCTGGTACTTTTGTGACAAAATATATATAGAAAAGTACTCTGTTAAATACAACGTAAGTGAGAAACTTCCTCTGACTTTTTGAAGCTATCAATATAACAAAAATTTCATTAAAAAAATATAATTCTTTAAGTTTTACCTAAAATGTTTTATAATTAACAGGTTTAAAGGCATGCCATGACGTCAGATTTCGGAGAAAATTGTAACTAGTTGAACATATAACCGACGCTAACAGATTGCTGCAGGTATTTATTTCAGCTTGGTTGAATACATCTTTAACAACCAATAATGATTGTATATACATTAATTAATAAAATGTCTTTAATTTATTGAGCATTCCCTTGCAACATACGCAGTAAAATAGAAAGATATCTAAACCGTAGTTCGGGCTAAACAAAAGTTTTACATATATTTGGTTTTCTTTGTTAAAAACGAAATATTATGAAGAAATTAAGTTGCATCGGAATTCGTTCCCAAGCATACATCTTACTTTTACAGCTAAAACCACATTTTGAAAATTTTCTAGTTTAACCCTTTTTGTCTTGTATGATTAGTATTTAATTAAGTCAGCTCTACAATATATAATTTGAATCTTAAAAAAACAAAAAAATTTCAAAAAACTTTATGGCTACATCAAAAACACCAAACCAATAGTATGTCGGCAGGCAGCATAACAGGAATGATAACTACTTGTTATACAATGGGTCAGCATAATCGCTAACTTGCAATATACAAAGAGGAAACCTTCATTATTTTTTCTATCCCCCAAAATATGATTTGTTTAAGCAGCTATAATCATAACCTTTTAACCATAAACTGTTTGTGATTCAGTGCCTTTCTCTGCCTCTGCCACTGAAGCTAAGCCTTTGTTATCATTTCATCGACTTTAATTACTTAAATAAGTTCACATTACAATGTCTGATGTCCAATGTCTGTCTGCCTTGAAATGAAATGAAAGTGAAATTGCTTTTCAACACGCACCCACTACTCTCTTTTTCTATGAATTTTTTCATGTTACTTTTTTTTTCATTTGGTTCATTTTGGTTTTCATTTTCGTTATTGTAATGAAATTCATGTATTACAATACGTTAATAATTCAAAAATGAAAAATTACTGCTACGTGCCATGACCAATAAAAGCTGGCCATGGTTTTCGCGTTCATGTCTGTTGTCCAAAAAATCCAATATTTATTTCTATCGCCAACTATTTTTAAAGAATGAGAGAAAACCTCCAAACTTTCATGGTCAAAATATTGTCTTGCCTGAGTGTTTTCTGTGGCTGACAGTTTTATGTAGATTTTAGTTGTGGTTTTAGTGTGGCCAGTAGCCGCTGTTCATTAGAGTGTGAAATTTTCTATTTATTTGTATTAATTTTCTCTGCCCCTTTCTCGATTTTAAGTACGTGGCTGCATTGTGGTATTGTTGAATATTTCATTAACAAACTTGATTGAATTTAAGCGAGAAATTAAAAAATCTATAGGCAAATTTATTATTAAACAAATTTTTATCGGTATTTACTGAAAACAAAAACACGTTGTTGAAAACAAAATCCGAAATCTATATAAGAAATGATAATAAATTTATTAAAGTAAACATACAAGTTGCCCGTTTCTATCTAAATAGTTTGTCTTAACATGCTGGCATGATGCTTGTTGGCATTTTGATTGATTTTGGTACTTAAAGAAACCTGTTGTGATTTGCCATCTTCTTGAGTAAACAAAAGACTTAAGACAAAAACCTCTTAATGTTGATAGAAAGTTTGCAAGTGCATGATAATTTGACGAGAAAATTTATGTTATTTGCTCATGAATTCATATGTTGTCTATAGATCTAATTTGCATTTTAGTTCAAAATATGCAAATTATTTATGATTACAATAAATCAAAGTGCATAAAAGGTTAAGGTAGATAACAATATTCTTGCCACTACTACCTGGAAGGTATTTAAAGGCAGAAAAGCTGTCCGTTGTGAGTTTAATAATGTCCTGTTGGCAATTGTGTCCAATTGTTAAATACTTTAAGTATATTTTGAGTAGTTGGCAAATCGCTTGATCATTAATTTTCAAAAAAAAAAAAAATAAACTATGAAATATTTCGAATATAAAAAAAATTTTATATTTGAGTCGTTATATCAGTGCGTGTCATTTACTTTTTATAAGTTATGTCATATAAATGTTGATCTCGACGAGATCATTATAAGCTATTAGAATTTATTGGTATTCAGTCAAATTCCAAAATTTTCATTACAACTTAACAACAATCATTCCTTCTTAGCTAAAAAAGCGGATTTTTCTCAAGTTTAACGTTCACGTACTCGTACAGGAATTTTCAGAAAAAGTCAACTGGTTTGAGTTGATGAGACCTTCTTATAAAATACGAATTTTGATAACAGAATACGAATTTTGATAACAGAATTCAATAATTTGGAGGCGCTTTTCGTGTCTAAATTCGTTCATAATAAATTGGCAAAGCTAACGGAACGTGTTTGACTTTGAAACATTTTACAAATCAGCTATAGAGCAATTGAGCAATTAATTGAAATATTATTCTTTATCAATGTAGTTAATTTTGTACGAAACATTAATTTACAATTTTCAAACTTTTTCATACCCAGAAGCTCTTGAAAACCATTAAAATGAAACCATAGTTTGATAATGAAAAAATTTATAACAATTTAAACATACTGCAGTCAAGATTTCAAGACAAAAAAAGACACCAGTCGTGAGTTTAAAGATTTATCACAGAGTATAAATTTTGATAACAGAATTCAATAATCAGATACGAGTATGGTGCATTATACAGGTCACTGTGTATAAATTTAGTCATTAACAAACAATCCTGACCCTGACATTGGGTTTGTGTCTCACGTCTTTTATTTATTTTACACTGTAATTATTAATTTCCTTGTGTGTGGTGGAGGCCAAAGTTATTCATCTCGCTTAAAATGTTATTGCGAAATATTACTTTAGAATGTTAATCAAAACCTGATGAAACAAGAGAATAGATAATTGCAATTAGAACAAAGTGAAAGGCAATTGGTACTCTTTGAGATCAAAACACAAAAAATCGTAAGTACTCGTATTTTGTCCTAGAATTTAAATCCCCAGATCATGTGACATCAAACGGAACGGACCACGCAATATCTGAGGCCAATTTTTCGTGCCTCTCCGCATATGTGGGCGTTTCTCGCGCAAATTTCGGCTCAATCGCATTAACTGCAGTCGTTCCGTTCCCAGTAATGGTTTCGCTTGGTTTCAACAGCTCGTGAAAAATAACATCGACCTGTTACCACCAAATACAGAGCATAACTTTCGCAGCGTAAATATTCGGCCGAGACGACGACATAGAAGCATAACCGGGCAGCCCCCATGACTTTCTTTTCTTTGAATTGCTGTAATCCATTCCATTTTTCATCAACCGTTACAATACGATGAAGAACCCCCTTTCTTTTTTGTCGATGAAGCAGTTGTTCGGAGACGAAAAAACGACGCTCAACGTCCCTTGGTTTCAACTAATAAGGAACCCAAGTTCTTTTTTTTCTGAATCATTCCCAATGCATGCAACCGCTTGGAAATGGCTTGGAGGGTAACTTCTAATACTGAAGCAAGCTGTACCTGCGTTTGACATGGATCGCCATCAATTAATTGACTTGGAAGGTTTTCCCCCAAAATCAAAATCACCATCTTTAGAGCGGCGAAACCAACCTCGACATTTTGTTTCACTTAAAGCAGCATCTTCGTAAACGTTTTGAAGCTCTCGATATGCTTCAGCCGCCGTTTTCTTCTATTGAGAAAAGAAAATCCATACTTCACGCATATGACGATTATTTGGCAAAAAATCATACATATTCACACAACCAAAAAATATGGCGTCAAAAGAAAATCATTATTTTGTCAAAGCGGTATGTTTACCATATGCCTAAGCTTGGCTCATGACGTTTAGGTTATGGCAGAATCGGCTAGCACGTACAGATGGTGCCATCTATTGGCAAACAGCGGCAACATAGTTGCGCAATATAAGTGACGTTAGGAATTGTTTAGGAAAAAAAGTTTAAATCCAAAATGCCGAGTTCTTTTTAAATAAAAAAACAATACACAACCACTAGCGGCTAAGTTCTTTTTAAAAGTTCTTTTTAAAATAATATATAAATATAGTACAAAACTACTAGCGATTTCATACTGTAATGGTAGGTGGAAATCACAGAAAGGAAATCAAACCAGAAAACATTTCCTATTAGTTTAAATTTCCAGCATTAAAATCAAAATTATACACAATTTTGGTTTCGATTTTGGCAACCGAGTTTTGCTACTGTTTTATATATCTAGAACCAGGCTACACACGGTTTAGATTTTGATTCATACACCCGAAAGGGCATCAGAAGCAATTTTGATTATGATTAAAATTATGACACAATTTGGTTGAATTCCCTTTGAAATTTTTTTTTTCATAAAAAGACAAACTTCTTAGATAGTTTTTTGAGAGGGAGAAACCAATTATTTGAAGCATTTTTATTTTAACAATTCCGATTAATTAAAATTTCTGGCATTCGAATCAAAATTATGCACAATTTTGGTTTCGATTTTAGCAACCGAGTTTTGCACTGTTTTATACATCCAAAACCAGGCTACAAACGGCTTAGATTTTGAGTCATACACCCGAAAAGACATTAGAAGCAATTTTGATAATGATTCAGTTTATGACTCAATTTGGTTGTATTTCCTTTGCAATTTTTTTTTCCATAAAAAAGACAAACATTTTATATAGATTTTTGAGAAAAAGATTATTTAAAGCATTTTTATTTTAACAATCTGATGCCAGACCTTTTCTTCTACCGAGGCTTCAGTTTTGATTAAGATTAGAAAACGAAATTGCTTTCAGCCATACTTTTGTTTCAATTTATCGAATTGAAATATCTGTTTCATTACGTTTTAGCATAGAAAAGGAAGCAATGTAGATTTATAGCTTTGTTTCAGTTCAGAAACTACTCCGTGTACGAAGTGAATGATTATTTCGAATACGAATTCTAAACAAATTCCTAATATAAATATAAATAATAAATATAAAACTGAATTTTGTGAAAGTCTCTAGAACAAATAGATGCTAATTGGTAAAAAATAGAGAAATTGCCCTGAATCGGGTAGTTAAACTTGTAAAAACCCCACTTTATTAGTTGCACATCGATGATTAATTATTATTGAGGTAAAATAAGGAGCCCTTTGTTTGGAACTATAGAAACAAACAAGCAAGAGGGGAGAGAGATTAAAAATGCCCCAAGTTAGTTAAGTTAGTGATTAATAAATAGTAGTTAAAATTTAAATTATCATTTCTAACCATTCAATGGTAATTATAAATTGTCTGTTTCATATATTCACCCAATAAATCATTCCCATGTGTGTTATTCATCACATTCTCTCTCTCTGTAATACTACATCCAAATGAATTTCATAAATATCATTTGATTGCATTCACTGCATTTTTCCCAACAATCTTCCACTCAAGCCTTTAACCGCACATGATGCAAGGCAATCTCAAACTCTAAATTGTTGTTACCAATACTGACAATTACTAAGCAACTCAGCGACTAATAATGAAATCCTAAAAAAAAAAGAAATTATCTAAACACATAAATTTGCACTTGCAAGGTAATAATTTACAACTCCAAATTGCAACAGCCACCGACTTTTATGCAAAAGTAAACTAAAAGATAGCGGCCGACAAACAGCAGCAAAGGAAAAAACTTTAATCGATAGACTTTCAGCTGGCGATTTGTATTCCCCTTCCTCCTGCACCAAATAAGTAAGTGCTTGTATGTGAAAACATTCATAGGAATTTACATACTATACATTTATGTAAATTATGGCATGTTAGTTCAATGATTTTGCAAAACTTCAGATGAAATTGCAGATGAAGAGGAAAAGGAGAGACAGCAAAAAAAAAAAAAATACACAAAATTAAATGAAGCGTACGGCAATGAAGAAATGGTAACAGAAATTGCGAAATTATCCAATTGTTTTTCTGATGAGGGAATAAAACTGAATTAATGTTATAAAAGGTAGTGCAAACATGAGATTTAAACTAGATTTAAACAAATTTTTATATAAAAAATTAACTTAAGTTTTGAGGCTTAGATAAGGGGCTTTCAATAAGCAACATATAATGTTTTTAACCAGACAACAAACACCAAAAATGTTGAAGAAATTCAGAAAAATTATGATTTGACTAGAATACAACTCAATAAAAAAAATAATTTACATCGTAATGTAGCGATTTCGCACAATTTGCCTTCGAGACATTTTCTTGTAAAACCTCAGCACTTCAATAAAACATTTCGTCCTATATCAACCTTTAACAGATAATCGAATGGACGGACTGATGAGCATGCTTAGATCATCATAGATTTTTAGAACGGTCAACGGTATTTACACAAAGGGTGATTTTTTTAATCGTAGTTTTTTTTAATCGAATAAAACACTCAAATTTGCATCATATAAAATTTTCTATTGGAATCGATAAATTGCTCTTTGTCATTTAATTTTTAAAGATAATTATATGTAAATGTTGTCCGCGGTTCCGTCTCAAAATATCCATTAAGAATGGTCAACTTTTCGTCACTTTTTCGAGCATTTCAGCCTGTATTCCACGAATAACGCGTGTTATGTTTTCCTGTAAGGCTTCAGTATTGTTCGGTTTATCCACATAGACTAACGAATTGACATAACCCCACCATAAATAATCAAAAGGCGTTAAATCGCACGATCTTTGGAGCCAACTCACATGGCCAAATCGAGAGATAAGCTGCTCATTCAATTTCATCCCTCAACCATTATTTCACGAGCAAAGTGGCATGTTGCACCGCCCTGATGAAACCACATGTCAACCAAGTTCAACTCAGCCAATTGGGACAAAACAAATTCGCGTATCATGGCTCGATATCGTTCGCCGTTGACGGTAACGTTTCTTCCACGGTCGTCTTTGAAAAAATGGACCGATGATGCCACCAGCCCATAAACCAGATTGTCATTTTTCGGGATCCATTGGTAATTCATGTATACCATGTGGCTGTTCGTATCACTCCAGATGCTACAGTTTTGCTTGGTTACGTATCCGTTCAGCAAGAAATGAGCCTCGTAATGAACACAATTTTTCGATAAAACAACGGATTTTCAATGAGCATTTGTAAGGCCAATTCACCAAAAATTAGACGTTGTGGTAGGTCATTCGGCTTCAATTCTTACGTGAGTTGAATTTTATGGGCTTTCAAACCCAAATCGACGTGTAAAATTGTTCTTGTGGTTGAGCAACACATGCCCAATCGTTGAGAACGGCGACGAATTGACATTTCACGATCGTCATTAACACTGGTCACTACAACTGCAATATTTTTTTCGGTACGCACTCTACGCATGCGAGTCGATGGTTTTATGTCCAACAAAGTAAATTTGTTGCGAAATTTGGAGATAACAGCACAAATTGTTGATTCAGCAGGCCGATTACGACGACCATAAATGATGCACATTTGACACAGAGTACGAATTTTGATAATAAATTGCAACGATTTGCAATCGTTGCTCGTTTGCTAGTCTTTCCAAGATGAAATGGCAGAGTATACTGTACACTTTTCACTTTGACAGATGACGTTTGGACGCCATTACCAACCAGTGCTGCCAACCTGAAAAACTTAAATCTTAAAAAATCACCCTATATATCAATTATAGGATCTGAGTTATATATATATATATATCTCAGTATTCCTTATTGACCGTTCGACCTTGTGGCAAGAATTCATGATGCACGACGCCACTGCAATCGAAGAAAACAGTGAGCAAAACCTTCATATTTGACCGACCTTGACGTGCTCGGCCGACCAGGATCAGCATCGTCGGTGACATCTTCTCGGCCTTCCTTAAACCGGTTATACCACAATTGAACTTGTGTTCTGCTCATAGAAGACTCGCCAAGCACCACAGTCAACATTTCAAATGTCCTTGCACATTTAATTTGATTTTTTACACAAAACTTAATATAGTTTCTGTGATCCATTTTTTCGAATAGTAACGAATCGAAAAGCACACCAAAACACGACTAACCTTTTTATCTATCAAAAACAAACTGACAATCCAAAATGGCTGATATTGTCAACATATATAAGAGACATAATAGAAAAAAATGCGAAAATCGAACGTGCGTAACCCGCGAAATTTGAAAAAAGGACGTTTTTTTTTATCATACCTCGTACACTGCAATGCATATAAAGTTTACAAGTGAATCAATTTCAAGCTAATACATAAATGGAAATAATGTGCGTATGAATTCTATTATGTTCGATTTCGATATTGTAAAATTATTTATAGGTACATTAGAAATTTGTGTCTGGTCCGTATTTGAAGTAGACATTCCCTTCACACATTGATTCGTCTCTTACCGGGAACGAAACTAGAAACTTACATTGATTTGAAATTTAGAGAACTTTAAACAACGAAATTTCGATTTTTAATCTGAATTAAAACGTAATCTGATGTAGTTTCAGTAGTCATTGACAGAGATGATTTTGTTTCTTAATTTGAATTAAACCTGTATCTGATGTAGCTTCAGTCATTGGTAGAGAGAAGAGGGCTTGACTTCGAGGGCTTAAAAACGTAAGGTTGATTCCTATCGGCCATCGGAATAAGAATCAAAATATTCAGTACAATTTTGATTCTGCTTTATACATCCAAAACGAAATTACAAACAACTATAATTTCAGAGAGCCTGTTATTCAAAACTCACAACTAAATTTTAATACCACTGCCGGAATCGGAATCAAAATTGTACTGAATCTTGCTTCTGTTTTATACATTAGAAACAAAATTACATTCAAATTTAATTTCTGAGAGCCTGTTATTCAAAACTCAATTCAATTTTAATTCAACTACCGGAAGCTGAATCAAAATTGATATTACTTTTTTGTTTCTGTTTTAGACATCCAAAACGAAACTATAACTAATTTTAATTATTTTAATTAATCGAAAGAAAGAACCCCAAAAACATCAAAACTTCTTTCAGTTTGATTTCGTTTCAGTAACGATCCCAAATGTGTAATCAATTCTCATAGTATTATCCTTTGTTCTCTTTAAATTTTAATTTCAAAGGCCATCAAGCCTTACAACATTTTTTTTAATGCTCCCACCAAGTTAATGATGAGTTATAAAAGTAAATGAATATTGCCATGTAGCAAAAGAATAAATAACACGAAAATTTGTTATTAACAAAAATTTGTGTCTTTTAAATGAATTTGAAATTTCAACCTTCTTAAGAATGAAAAAAAAAATGATCACAAAGTAGAACTAAATACGTAGTTTTTCGTCAAATCATTTGTATTTTCACACTTTGTTTTGTGATGCAAGAAAATGCGCCATCCGATATTCATGTTTATAACTTAATTCTTTTAATGTGGTTGCATACTAATTGCAGTATACAGATAATTACTTTACCATTATAAAATTCTTGAGATTAATTTCATATTACAATTCTGTAATGTGCTGATTCAGTTCACTTCGTCGTCTTCTGAAAATATATTTCCCCTTAAGCTAGTGAATTTAATATTTAATAACTGAAATTATCATTGACTTAGTATTCATACAAATCATACAAGTTCGTTCAGCATTGTAATAAAAATGGATGGTTTGCATGCAAAACATCAATCGGAAACGTTAGTAAATACAAAATTTGCTGGAATTATTATGGCATGATAGTATATTTGGCTCAGCTATACATGGAAAATTCCAACATCATTGAGATCATTACAAAAGAGGTTGTTTTTTTAGTTTTCCTGATTACCAAAAATCAGCAGTTAACACCGAAAAAATAGCAGCCATAGCGGTTGTACAATATTTATTATAAACATATATAAAATTTTATCTTATTTTTTGGATATTATAGTATAAACAATTTCAGATATCATATGTGCTAAAGACGAGAATTTCCAATGTGACCTTAATTTTTCAGATATAGCCTGAAGATGCTAAAAAACCCCTTTTTTGTTAAGTATCTTTTCTTATCTAAGAAAGAAAATGTCATAACTTTTATACTTAGAGATTCATTGGTCTCCCAAAAAGGTCATAAAAAATTGTTTTTTTTTTTTTGTCTTGTTTCAGAAAGAAAATATCATAACTTTCATATTGTAAATTGAAATTCATTGGTCTCCCAAAAATGTCATAAAAATTTGGGTTAAATGAAGGAAGTCGAGACAGCCGCATGAATATAATCATTTTCTATAATATAAATAATAGAAATCGTTACTCTTTCCACTAAAGGCGTAACATACTGAAAGAAATTAAGCCTTTTCCACTGTATTTTACTTTTAAAAAGCTATCTGCATTTGGACCAAACTAAAAAATAAAACAATAAAATTTAGCATCAAACAAAGTATAAGCAAAAATGTAATATTGCTGCAATCAAATCCATGATTTCTCAAAATGTGTACGAGGCCAGAAAAATCTGTTTCAAAATCGGATTCATCACATCCCATTCACTGAAAATTAGATGCCACAATTTACTGTCACAATAAAAATTAAAAAAAGGTATCTTGTTTACATTTTGTGTGCGAAATAATTAATAATTCTTCAGGAAAAGCCAATTTCCCTCTTCTTCTACTTTCTTCTTTAGAGCTAATATTATTATTTTCATTATAAATGGTACAAGTTTACTACTTGAAATTAAATTAAGTCCAGTATAATTAATATAATAATGGATTAATTAAGTCCACTATAACGAATTTTCTATATAACTATGCTTTGCTAGATTTATTAGAGTGATACGACGTCGTTTTTTTATTTTTTCCTCATTTTATTTTTGGAATTCTGACAGAGTCTACATATTTATGAGCCTTCCAAGGCATAGTTCAAATTGAAATAAAACATATTCTCAATTATTGTTACAGCACTCTTTGGGAAGATATATTTTTACAAATAAATACTCCTAATACGCATTTGAATTCGCCTAAGATAATTTCTGACTTCTACAGCATCAAATTTGTTTTCTTTTATCAACAGATATGATCTTGAAAGTTTCTAGTCCTTTCTGTGTGAACAATAAATGTTAAGAATTCAACCGGATTTAAATGCTACACTGCTTGATGCATTTAAATTTATTCACTACCCAGTATCCACGTGCATTATTTGATGTTCTTACATTAAATTCGTGTCTCAAACCTTTCGTCATGTTTGTAAAATAATTATTTATTGCACTGTATATGAGGCCAGAATGATTCATCACTCGTGCTATATCGTTAAGTGTTATAATTTTAGAATGTAAAGTTTTCAAATTATTACAAATCAATGCAATCACATGAAAAATTACAATATTTGTCATTGTCTTCTAAAAATAAACTTTTAAAATGTCTGTGCAAAAGTAAGCAAGATAAGTTAGGAAACTGTAGCCTGTGACACATCCCAAAAAGACAAGATCTTGTTGTTTAGAAAGCATCACATGTTAAACAATTTTCTTGATCTTACATTATGCTTTTTAAAAACATTTCAAATACACAAAATTTAACTTACAATTACCCAAAAAAATGTCAAATACACAAAACAAAGTTGTCTCTGCATTTTACCTCATGTATCCACACACTGGTTTCTAGTACAGAATCTACCGGTTCTAGTTGGAGCTACTCCTATATGATAGCTAAAAATAATAAAATGTAAAAGGAAATAAAACGTCACCAAGACTAAAAAAAAATCGAGTAAGATTAGTAAGAGTAAGAGCGAGATAAAGAGTAAGTACTGTAAAACAAACTGGGAGAGATTTGTGCTCCAGAGTAGGATTCTGGTTAACCATTTTTGTCGGGGAGCTTTAAAATTGTTACTTGATCCTTTGATACACGAGATATGAAATGAAAACTCAAAAGTGATTCTTGAATTGCAATACAGGATTACCAAAATTAAAAGTACTGTGAAATCCTTAATTACAAAACTTAATCAAAGCAATTTAGGTTTACAATTTGACCCCAATTATGTCTTTTTGTGTCCGCCGTGATTATCTTGTATAAAATCTTGGATTCGAGCTTCAAAACAATTATCAAATATTTCTCTAAGCGACGGTCACCTTAATATACCTAACAAATACTTCAGGTAATCAAATAATGGGCATGTCTAGCAAAAGGTTCTCAAACTGACGCACCAACTAACGAAGCAATAGAAAATTTTCGCAGGAAATTAATTTTAAAAGAAAATGTTAAATAAGTTAAAAAAACTAAAATACGATATGGTTCATATTAAACAATTCATATATATAAAATTTAATGTTTGTATATCTGTGGCTTTATATGTACTGGTTAGACGTCTAATCCAACGGGACGATAGTCATAGTCATTTTCACGGCATTTCTGACGCAAAAGAAGGAATCATGGGCTTTATTAGTTCATGGGTATGGAACCGCTCATCCAAATACCAATTTTAAACGACTATATCTAATGAAATATTTGAGGTATACAGAGCAGAGCATAAAAATAAAAAGTTTGAATAAAAAGCCCCTTTTTGAAATTTTCTTATAGTGATCAAAGTAACCGATCGATCGTTATATAATTCGGCTGATATATACCAACCAATGTCATGAAAATTTACCAGTAACTCACTATTTTTCATATACTATAGGGTGATTTTTTCAGATTTAAGTTTTTCAGGTTGGCAACACTGCTTGGTAATGTCGTCCAAACGTCATCTGTCAAAGTGAAAAGTGTACAGTATACTCTGCCATTTCATCATAGAAAGACTAGCAAACGAGCAACGATTGCAAATCGTTGAAATTTATTATCAAAATTCGTGCTCTGTGACAAATGGTCCTCATAATCGATCTGCTGAATCAACAATTCGTGCTGTTATCTAGAAATTTTACACCAAATTTACTTTGTTGGACATAAAACCATCGACTCGCATGCGTAGAGTGCGCACCGAAGAAAATGTCGCAGCCGTAGCAACCAGTGTTAATGACGATCGTGAAATGTCAATTCATCGCCGTTCTCAGCGATTGGGCATGTGTTACTCAACCACAAGAACAATTTTACACGTCGATTTGGGTTTGAAAGCCCATAAAATTCAACTCACGTAAGAATTGAAGCCGAATGACCTACCACAACGTCTAATTTTTGGTGAATGGGCACAACAAAAGATCAATGAAAATCCGCTGTTTTATCGAAAAATTGTGTTCACTATGAGGCTCATTTCTTGCTGAACGGATAAGAAAACAAGCAAAACTGTCGCATCTGGAGTGATGAAGAGCCACATGCCATACATGAATTACCGATGCATCCCAAAAAAATGACAGTCTGGTGTGGTTTATGGGCTGGTGGCATCATCGGTCCATTTTTTTCAAGAACGACCGTGAAAGAAACGTTACTGTCAGCGGTGAACGTTGTCTAACCATGATACCCGATTTTTTTTTTTGTCCCAATTAGCTGAGTTGAACTTGGTTGACATGTGGTTTTATCTGGACAGCGCAACATGCCACACTGCTCGTAAAACAATGGATCGTTGAGGGACGAATTTGGTGAGCAGCTCATCTCTCGATTTAGCCCTGAGAGTTGGCCCCCAAGATCTTGCGATTTAACGCCTCTTGATTATTTCTTGTGGGGTTATGTCAAGTCGTTAGTCTATGTGGACAGGCCAAACACTATTAAAGCCCTACGAGATAACATAACACGCGTTATTCGTAGAATACAGGCCGAAATGCTCGAAAAAGTGACGAAAAATTGGACTTTCCGAATAAACATTTTGAGACGGAATTTATATACAAGAAAACAATTATTTTAATCTATTATATAATCTCAGCCTTTTTTTTATAACTTCTTCCCATCTCTCTGGCAGCTTTTTAATTCCTCTCTTAAATTCGATTTTTCACTTCCTCGTCGTTATGGAAATTCAAATCCCTCAAGTGATTACTCAGACTGCGAAATAGGTGATAGTCGTACGTGGAGAGAACGGTGGGTGAGGTAAAACTTCTCAGCCAAGCTCTGACAGTTTCTGACGGGTCCACAAGGCAGTGTGAGATCTCGGGGAGGGGGGGCACCTCAAACACATCGAAGTTACTTACAAATCCGAGCTCTTTTAAGACCCCGTGAGCGGTTGAGACTAAATTCTTGATTAATTTAGCTATTTCCTTAACTGTTGCACAACGATTAGCAATAATTAAATCTCTCCTTGGAAATAATTTCTTTTGGTCATCTTGATCTGGAAGCGTCCGCTATGGAGGAGTCGCCTATAGAAAATCTTTTAAACCGTTTCTGGCAAGTTCTTTCATTTGTTCTGTTTTCTTTATATTTATTTTTGGCTGACTTCAGCTGCCTTTTCATACAGTATAATATGCCTAAAATGCTCTTTTCCGCTACTTTTTCCCCACTTTCTAAAACTTTTCTTTAAAACGATATAACCACTCACGACTAGAACGAGAACACAAGTAAACCATACTAAACAGTTTAGAGAAGTGGTGCAAGCAAGTTATGATAGTGTTTGAAGGAACTGGTGAACTAACGAATTAACCGAAAGAACTTTTCGAACAACCCAATACTTAATGAAACATATTCGTGACAACGCTCAAAACTGCCTAAGGAAGAAATGGTTGTAATTTCTCAATTGGTTCCAAACAAACGATAGCATATCGTGATTAACAAAATAGTGGAAAAACTGAGCATGGTTTTTTTTTTCTCACATACCAAAACATGTTTGTGTCTTAAGTCTTTTGATTTGATTTGCACAATAGGCAATTTTGTGCATCGATATAAGGGATTTCCGCCGGATTAGCTGCATTATTCTTATTTTTTCATTTTTTCCACTATAAACAACACAAATTTATAAACTCAAATTGATTCGAATAAAAAATCTCCCCCTGTGTAACTGTAAATAAAATAAGTTAAACACTTGTTTGCTTTTGTGTGTCTTTTTTTTTTTTTGTTTTGAAAAACCGTTACCAACGTTTCGTGGGAACATTTTTGCAGCGACCACATAAGCTATTGCGGCCGTATTAAAATACTATTAAGTTGGATTAACCACAATTGCTTTGCTGTAATCTAGAAAATTCCTGCAAATATACAAATATGAAAAAACCAATAGCGAAGCATACACAAAATCAACTTTAGCAATGCACCATCACAGTAAAAGAGACAGTGACTCATATAGAAGTATAGCCACAGTCATAGTTAGTAGTCTAAAGCATGTAGACTTTATAGGATGCACGAGCATACAGTACCAATCAAATTTCTAATGCAGCTGCTTTAGTTAGCATCACAGTGCCTTACTTTAGTCAGCAGTTACTATATTATTTGTTTTCTGCTTTGAAATCTTTATACTTGGTTATTACTAATGTTTATAATATTTTGTTCAATCTTTAACTTACAAGTACAGCCATAACGCTGTGAGTCTTAGTGAAACTACAGCTTAGACTACAACTTAGACATTACCACAAAACTCAATAGATTTGTAGTGTGGGTTGATGATTGGTTTATGTCTCTAACATAGCTGTGGTTGCCGCCGGTTACCTGTTGCCAATGGTCTAGATACTTGGATATTGTTCTATAACAATAGCAAGTGAGATCATGATTGAATTAAATTGATTTAAAGAAAAAAAATTGCATGTTCAGTTGTTGGTTGAGGTTTCTTTTTTTGTTCAATAACGTGTTGTTAAACAACTAATACCCATTTTTTACTTATAATTCATTTGTTTTGTTATTGAAAAAGAAATACGACTTAAGGTCACATTGTAGTCTAAGCAAGAATTTTGTTATGAAACATTTATGTAGTTGTAAAAATTTAGCAACTACGCGCAAAAATATATAATACGAAAATGGTTATAAACATTAAACATTGAATGAAATTTCTTGTAACCGGTTTCCACGAAAAGTAGAATTATTTTCAGGACTTTAAGTCACAAGAAAACTAATAGTGAGTACGTTATTGCAAATAATGTATTTCTGTTTAGCACATGAGACATTTTTAATTATTTTATGAAGACAATTTGCTTACAAATTGGAGACAACCAACTTTAAAGGAAATATTGATTATGGAATGAAAATTTCAATTTCGGAAATGGTGTCCCGCCGGAAATTTCTGCACTGTTGAAATATCTTAATTTTACAAACAGTTGTGCAAGACAGAACCTATAAGCATTTCAACATAGGAAAGTATAGTGTGATTTTTTAAGATTTAAATTTTTTGGTAATGGCGTCCAAAAGTCATCCATCAAAGTGGAAACTGTACAGTATACTCTGCCGTTTCATCATGGAAAGACTAACGAACGAGCAACGATTGCAACTCGTTGAAATTTATTATCAAAATTCGTGCTCTGTGACAAATGTGCATCATTTATGGTCGTCGTAATCGGCCTGCTGAATCAACAATTTGTGCTGTTATCTCCAAATTTCGCAACAAATGTACATTGTTGGACATAAAACCATCGACTCGTATGTGTAGAGTGTGTACCGAAGAAAATATTGCAGCCGTAGCGACCAGTGTTAATGACGATCGTGAAAGGTCAATTCGTCGCTATTCTTAGCGATTGGGCATGTGTTACTCAACCACAAGAACAATTTTATACGTCGATTTGGGTTTGAAAGCCCATAAATTTGAACTCACGTAAGAATTGAAGCCGAATGACCTACCACAACGTCTAATTTTTGGTGAATGGGCCTTACAAAAGCTAATTCCTTCCTGAACGGATACGTAACCAAACAAAACTGTCGCATTTGGAGTGATGAACAGCCACCTGGCATACATGAATTTCCGATGCATCTCGAAAAACGACAGTCTGGTGTGGTTTATGGGCTGGGTCCATTTTTTTCAAAAACGACAGTGGAAGAAACGTTACCGTCAACGACAAACGATATCGGGTCATGATATGCGATTTTATTTTTTGCCCCAATTGGCTGAGTTGAACTTGGTTGGCATGTGGTTTCATCAGGAGGGTGCAACATACCACACTGCTCGTGAAACAATGGATATGTTGAGGAATGAACTTGATGAGCAGCTTATCTCTCGATATAGCCCTGGGAGTTGGCCCCCAAGATCTTGCGATTTAACGCCTATAGATTTTTTCTGGCGGGGTTATGTCAAGTCGTTAGTCTATGTGGATAAACCGAACGCTATTGAAGCCTTACAGGATAACATAACACGCGTTATTTGTGGAATACAGGCCGAAATGCCCGAAAAAGTAACGAAAAATTGGGCCTTCCGAATGAACATTTTGAGATGGAGTCGCGGAAAATCTTTACATGAAATTATCTTTAAAAATTAAATGACAAAGACCAATTTATCGATTCCAACAAAAAATGTTAATATATGATGCAAATTTGAGTGTTTTATTCGATTAAAAAAAAAAACTACGATTAAAAAGTCACCCCATATAAAGCACAGCTCTATATGACTTATCTGAAAACCAACGGAAATTAACCACAGTTCAAATATACAACTTTTTCCTTTCCTTTATACGAATGAATCAAAAGATATTTAGAAACTGATTGCAACCATTCAGGGCCCTGTATTTTATTATAAATACCATCATGACGCCTCGTTTCAGTTTTGTAAATCTCTTACATAGCTTAACACAAAGCAAATGTGCAAAAAAAGTTGTATCCAAATTATTCCTAATTGTCACTTGAATGAATCGCAAAATATTTTCAATTTTTTAACGTTTTTTTAACGTTTTGTTAAGGCTTAACGATTGTTATTATACTATCGCATGATCAATCTTGGTGGAAAATAATATGCAGTCTATAAATTGGGAATTGAATAATAAAACACAAAATGTTTATTATTAATACAAATTTATCTTATCGCCTTCAAATTAGATCGTTTCTAATGTCTACACCTACGCCGTCGAATAATCCATTTATCAAAATATTCTTTCCGGAAAAGAACTTCAGTTCTCTAATGTCTACACTTATGCCAACGAATATTCCAATTAACAAAATGTACCTTCTGGAAAAAAACTTCAGTTTTCGCCGTTAATTCAGTTTAGTGTTTTCTACCGACTAAAAACGGGTGCCTCGAAATAGTAACTTTAATTAAAAAAAACCAATCAGAGCCATATCAAGTAAATGCGATAAAATTTATTGGGGTTTTAGCAAGAAATCCATTCATATGATAGGTTTGTGCCATGATACGTTGTCTCAGCATATAGTCCACATGTTTTCTTTCCAAAAATCTAGCCTTTTCCAACAAATTTTTTTTTCTCAAACGCAGTATAACGCCCATATAATATTCTCTACTTAGGAGCTGAGCTTCCTGATTCGTTCGAGCTATAGGGCGTTTCATACGTAAACAATAACGTGAGTACATTCATGACACCCAAAACGTACAGCGACTATTCTTCATAAATTTAAATGGTAATTTTACTTCACATTATCGATCTTAACTCCAATTGAAGGCATGGATGACCGACCGACAGAGCGAGGCAAACCTTCCACCATATTTCAAGCAATTTTGATTGCACTGCATCACTCATATGGAGTTATTTTTCATTCGTTACACGAATTGTATTCATTTGCAATAAAAAAGTTGAGAGAAATTCGTGGTTAGATATTTTTAACCATTGTTAAAAACGTAAAACACAGTTGAAATGAACTGTCAAAATCGAGCATTGTAAACAAACAAAATGACAGATCACGGTCAAACTCCACGACAGTATTGAAGGCAGCTGGGGAAAATTAGCCACAAAAGGAATTTTGAAACTCCTTTAAAAAGGCTTGTTAAATGGCCAATATTTTATACTCCATCTACTTTTAAAATTTTTATACTATGAATGGTGTGACGCCTTCAAGAGCTGCCGCACCCATAATAAACAGAAATATATTAAAAACATTCCTTATTGTAATTTCTGACTCAAATAACTAAACTCTTTTAATTTTTTTTTTTCTTTTTTCAGGTATCTAAACAGTCATATAAACAGTATAAAGAAATTTTGGTAAAGTATCAATAGCATATTTATTATCGATATATCAATATTATATTACATCAATATTATACTTGCGAGGTGTGTTCAAAAAATAGGTTGAATTTTTGTTCTCTAAAAATATTTACTTATTCATCAACTTCTATTTTATCTCCCCAGTGTTTTTTTTTTTCATATTTTATATCCAGTGTTTTTTCCAATCCTTGAAGCAATTCTGATCTGCACTTTTTAACATGTCTTTAAGCTCTCTTAGCGATTCGGTTTTTATCTCATCAATCGTCGCAAAACGCCATCCTTTCCTGGGTCTTTTCAATCTTGGGAATAGGAAAAAGTTGCAGGGGGCCAAATCTGGTGAACACGGTGACTGAGGCATGATAATAATGTTGTTTTTTGCCAAATAATCTCTCACAAGCAAAGATGAGTGATGAGGTGCATTATCATGAAGCAGAAGCCATGAATTTTTTTCCACAATTCCAGGCGTTTTTTTCGTATTGCTTCATGCAAACGGCGCATAACTTCAAGGTAATACTCCTTATTTGCCGTACGACCTTTTGGTAGGAACTCTTGATAGACCACGCCATGGTAATCGAAGAAACCAGTCAGCAAAACCTTGACATTTGATCGAACTTGGAGTACTTTTTTTTTTTTTTTTTTTTTGGCTTGACTCTCCTGGACTCTTCCATTGGGGCGATTGGGCTTTGGTTTCGATGTCATAACCATATACCCATGATTCGTCACCAGTTACGACGTTTTTAAGCAATCGTTGACGTCATTCAACAATTCCTGATCAATGCTCATGATGATACCTATGATAACTTTTTTAATCCAATTTCTCACATTTGATAATCTAACAGGACAGATATTAGAAAATCTCACCTCCTTCACTGTCACTGTTTCTCTTTAGTCTTATTCCATTAATCGTTTCCATATTGTCATGTTTCACTAGAGGTACAATTTTTGTGCCGCTTTCAGCTTTCTGACCTCTAAAGATCAGACAGACAATCAGACAAGGTGAAGTCTACTTGTCTGATTTGATGTCTTCTCTATCGATAGTTGTTAGTAGTTAAAGTGAAGAAGCCTTTTTTGCCCCACTTTAAACATCCTTTTCATCACTGTCATCTATACGTCATCTGACCCACGGCAGTCTTACGAATCGAATCTTCCTTGATGAGACATTCTTATGCTTCTTAAATTATCTGTCGCCAGGGTAGTGAACTTGCCAAAATTCATAGCTTTTATTAATTTTTTATGTTCGGTTTGAAGTTACAAACGTTAATTTCAAGCAAACTTGAAATAGAGTTAAAGAGTACGTCGGGACTTCAATGTGCTATGCAATTACGTTTCTTAATCTGAATCAGAATAGAAACCTAATGTAGTTTCGTTTTTTGTCAGAGAAAAAGACCTGGCGCCAAACTACGAAATATAAAAATGGTTTATTTAATTTGTTTTCTGAATTTACGATAGCAGATCTTAAAAATTTTTGCAGCTACTTAAAAAAAATTTTTTTTTTTTGAATTGAAAAATTTCAAGTGAAATACAAACACAACGTTTCATAAACAAAATCAAAATCAAGATTTCTTTGTAATTTCTTTCTGGCTGTATAAAACAAAAACAAAATTCCATACAATTGTAATTCAGTTGTCAGATCCATAAACCAAGTTTGTTATATTTTTTGTTGTGAGTTTTAGAAACTGAAACACACAAAAATTATTTTCAGATTTGATTTCGTTTCGGCGACCGCCCCTGAATTATTTATTTTATTACACGTTTTGTTGTAATTAATAGCTAATTACTTGTGTTAGTATTCTCCAAATTAATAAATTAATAAAATTATTGATGAAACAATCATTTGAAGCAAATTTTGGGGAATTTAAATTTCATCAAATAAATAAAATGTTGTATGCAATGCTGAATGATAATGAAATCCTCCAAATCAAAGGAAGACAATTTACCAATTTGAAGAATTTTCTATTCGTCAAAAGAAACTGTGTTATGGTACCATAATCATAACTCTGTAAGTTCTTCACCAGAAGAGTTGAACTCATTTTGTTTCTCATATGCAGAATTCCAATGACTGTTCTGCAATCTTATATGTCTCTACAGCCTCCCACAAACACTTCAGTGTTAATTTCGCCATTTGAAAAACAATGTTGCTGTTTGAGAAAACATTCCTCTGCATCTCGGTTGCGTTATAAATTCTTAACATTATTAATGCTGAGTTGTAACAACTAGAATACCCCCAAATTTCTTAGCATTACCTCACTTCCTTTAATCAGAACAATGTAATGAATCTTTGCAATTGTTTTAATAAAAATATTCGCATAATTTGAGCGTCAGACAAATGTAGGCTGTTTACATTTACAATTACATTTTTTCTTCCAAAGACTTGGTTGTTCTTTTAGCGACAACAAATTGTGCAGACAATTAGTGGCAAACAGAACTACTTGTCTCAAGGCTTTCGAATCGGCCACAAAAAAAAACAAGAAAAAAAACTCAATGTTTGTATTATTTAATAATTGCCAATTGTAACAGAACCAGAAGAGGCCAACAAACCCCAAAGCAAGACAAGAAAAAAGTAAACAAACGTCAAAGCAGCGGCGAGTTTGTGTCTTAAGTCTTTTGTTTTGCAAGATGGGCAATTAATAGTTAAGTGCATAAAAGTTGCATAACAAAGAATGCTTGTAAAATAGAATGGTATAAAGCCAGAGGAATTTTTATACATAAACAAATATGTGTGTATGCATACAAATATTTGCTTACATTTATTTAAAGTTTCAAAGAAAAAAGTAAAAATTTTTTATTTCTTATTTTTATGATTTGATGACAGACACTTTCTTATGTTTATTATTATGGTGTATTACATACAAATGCCATTTCGCTTTTAACATTAATAAATTATGCAATTTTCATTAAATTTACTAAAAATCGTGCTATAAAAGCCGCACTTACACAAATTATGTTAATGAATAATTTGCATTTTTGTTAACTAAAAATCAAATACAGAACTGACGAACACGCCTCAGTAGACTACAGAACTTCCTATATTACTAAATTGAAGTCAGTAGTCATTCATTCACTCATTCATTCAGCGCCAAAGTAAATTTTACGCATGCGCAATTACTGTGACTGCACTCAAAATGTTTTATGGCCAAATGCGGATTTCCGTTTCATGTTATAACACATAGATTTATGTTCTTTTTTAGCTTTTCGTTAAGCACTTCGTACAATATTAGCTAATGTCTTGTCATTTGGTTGGTAGTGTTACAAATGTAAACATTATATTTTTGTATTTTTTTTTTTAACATTTCGCCACCAAACTTTCGCTTTCATTTCAAATTCCGACCAACAGATACACTAAGAAAACATGTTTCATTTCAAACGCATCACCGCTCTCTGACACAAAATCAAATGTTAATGAATGAAAGTTTATTTAGATAATTTCATATTACGAGTCTAAGCGATGTACATGAATTTTACAACTTCACACTTTAATGATTTTTCTGGCCATGTGTTTAATCATATGGAACATTTTATATTACGATGAGGGACGTTTATGAGATGTTTTGAAACTTGTTAAGAGGCTATAATGATTGAAATTTGTGGATAGTGCAGAAAATGCAAAAAGGAGGAGATAAATTTAATAGTCTGGTAGTAAAGCAGTAAAGAGATATTAAAATCAATATCCGGCAGTGAGTAACTAAATGGCTCAGTTTAATAAAAAATATTTACAAAAGTCAAAAAACGCATCAGCAAAACACAAATCACTAGCTTAATCTCTATTATTACACCAATAGGATTACAAAAAAAGTGTTGATATTAAGGATTTTTTTACTGCCATATATCACAAACGGTAGACTACATCATTAACACTAATATATTTTCGTAATTATTTTAGATGTTGACTGTGGTACCGTTTTTACGCCTTTTTTTTATTTAGTTCCTCAAAAATTTTACTTCGGAAGATGAAACTGCTTACCAAATTTCTGATCCCGATTTCATTCATATGATCAAAGCTATGCTACCTTTTCCAATTTCTCACATTTGATAATCTAACAAGACAAATAATAAAAAATCTCATCTCGTTCACTGTCACCGGTTCGCTGTTTCCAAATTGTCAAATTTCTTGGTTCTGTCTTAATCCATTTGGGCAGAAGCGTGATATAATTCGTGTACCGCTTTCAACTGCTTGACCTCTAAAGATCCTATCTTGTTAAGGCGGAGTCTACTTGTCTGATTTGATGTCTTCTCTATCGATAGTTTGGTAAGAGTGGAGAAACCTTTTTTGGCCCACTTTAACCATCCTTTTCACCACTGCCTTCTGTATGTCATCTAATCGATAGCAGTATAAAGAATTGAATCTTCCGGAATGAGACATTCTTATGCTTCTTAAATTATATATCGCCAGGGTAGTAGACTCGCCAAAATTTGTGGTTTTTATAATATCAATTATTTTGTTCAATATCTTTCTCATAAACTGCACGAGAAATTTCTTAAATCCCTAATCAAACATGATGCTGCACTCGTTTCTTCTCGATATCGATTTCAGTTATGGGAGATTTATCGTCCGATTCATATGTAACAGTCATCGTGCCTCTAGCCTGCCCTTGTCAAATAGGCCATGGGTGAGGGGTGTGGAATAAACGATAGCGTCGGCTTATCTATGTTTAACGCGCTCTCTAGTCACATTGTAAAATAATAACTAAGAAATTGTATCTTTATTCGCAACGTACTCTATTTGTGTATGCCGATGATATATATGCAAGATGTTACTGCAGCTTTCTCAAGCATTGACAAGAAATCACCAACAAATGATGAACTAAGAGTCTACTTGTTTGGGACGCTGTGTGAATGTTGGATGAATTCATCTACCTGGGCTGCGCAGTGAATGAAGCAAACAATGTCCGTATGAAGATTAAGAGAAAGGTATTGCTAACGAGTAGATGTTACTATCGTCAAAACAAGCGATTTAATGACAAATCTTTCTCTCGACAAACTACTGTCCAAATGTAGCAGACATTAGCTTTAACCTCTCTTGCAGTGTAGCGCAGAATACCGGGTTATGACAGAAGCGAATGGTTCAGTGCTGAAAGTCTTCGAAAGGAAAATAGTACAGAAAATGTACGGAACTTTCACCGTTAATGGAAAGTATTAGCATCGTATGAATCTTGAATTATATATCGAGCTCGAATATGTTGAAATACAGAGATTGCGTTGGCTGGGCCATGTCGTTGGCTGTGACATTTTTTCAAAAACAAACTCAATGGACGACACAGGAAAGGGCGATCAAAATCCCGCTGAAAGGACCAGGCTTTTGAAATTTTATCAAAATTTAGTGTGACGAATTAGATAAGAGGCGCAGAAGACTGAAGCATTCAGGATTATTTTCAACGCGCGGCTTAAAATAGACAAATATATTTATTCTAGTTGCCATCTGAGTAAACAAGTAATTAATTACTAAATTACCACTCTCCATTGTGGCTCCCACAGTCCTTCATCACACAATTAGTGAATTATAAACATTTTTTTGACACGAATGTTGTTTTATTTGTTAATAATTTATATTTGTAGAAATCATAATTATTGTTTTTAATTCGTAATTTTAATACATTCATAATGCATGCAAATTTTCCTCTCCAGATAATAAATAAGCTTTAAATTTAATTAAAAAATTAAGTAATATTAAATAAGTGTTTGGAGGATGTCGTAATCGGAACATTTTTCATTAAAAATTGCTTTGAATTAAATGTATTTAAACAGGCATCATCTAATTTTTGCAACTTTGATGATGGACACTGTTCCTATACACTACGATTACATGAGTTAATATTTTTACCAAATGTAACTCAATTGGAGAGCAGTGCCAAAATTTCAACAACGCTCGTAAAATCCACTTTCCCCTGCAACAGCTAAGAAATATTTAGCTATATATTAAAAATATGTACCCGAGCATACGCCATAAATGTTCCTGAAACTTTTCAACTACTTATACCAGAGATATCATGTTAGTACTATATTTTCGATAGGAATGGATCATGGTTTATATATGTTTAATAACAGGTTCGGATCTATAAAACGCAGCTCATTCTGTCACAGCATCTAAATTAGTCTTAAAAACATGCCGACGCGTAAGGAACGAACATCAAATTTATAATTATAATGATTTGGACGGCGCCACACCCTATACTTTGTACTCACAGTAATTCAAACACTCATTCCGTCATACATTAGTCGTATGAGAGTTAAAGTGTTTTTCGTATCTGGTAGTGACCGAATTGATTGTAAAGTGAAAACAGCCACATGCGATGTAGCGGAAATCATCTAATGAATTTTCTTTATGAGTGTAAATTTTAAAGTTATCAATCCGGGTAGATTCATACCTAAAATTCACCTACACATCATAATATATACTAAACAATTCCATGTGGCACTTTCTCCTCCAAATTACACAAAAGTTTGATATGAACTTAATAACTTGAATTCCTCATTACCAGTTCCATTGTGATATTTAGGATGTCGCAAGATGCACTGCTACCTGGTCAGATTCAAATGAAATTTCTAAAACTGATGAACGCAACTACCAAAATGTTACTTAAAAATGTTGAAAGAGTTTTTCTCATCCAAAACTATACCTAAACATAAACCTTTTCAACTCTGTGCTGAGTGATTTCAAAAGACTTAAGACACAAACTTTTCTTTCTGGCTCCTCATTAAATCACAAAGTAAACTGTGCCGCACAAGTTGTGTTTATATATATTTTTACGCGCAAATCATTCATATTATTTAACATTTTTCAATATGTGGCAGAAGAAACACGCATAATTTCGAAATCCTATCTGAAATATAACTTACATGCATAATTCAAATCTCTGAAACAATTAAAACTAAATAGATAATGCTTTTGACAGATGTCCAAAACTAATAATACCACAATTGAATTCAAATTGTAGGCTAAGTCAAATTGCTGAATCTCTTAAATATGTAAACCATTAAAAATGTAATGCACGTTTTAGATGTTAACATTATGCAGTTGCAAAAAATCAAAATAGTTTTGAAATATAAACTTCAAAAAATTTACCAACAACCAAGTATATCAACTGATATAATTAGTTTCGCCAGTTTTGCCCGCCAGCAAATGCCAAATGCGTTTTAGGTTCGCAGATAATCAAATAATCGGAGCAGTGTTGAGGTGTAGTAGAAAAACGTGATTTGTATTGTTTTTTCTTCCAAAGATTTCGTTTGAAATATAACAATTACTAAAGTTTTCGTATGATCGATCAATGTGATATTGAAATTGAAAGTGTTAAACGGTTGAAGACGTGACATGATATAAAGCAAAGTGGAAAGAAGTACTCGTTTTGTTTGTAAAATGAATTTTATAACGAAAATTTTTCTGTGTGAATAATTTTATGTCGCTGAATGGTTGAGTTTTTGTTATGCAATGCAAAATATTTTATTGCTATTGAAAGTAAATGTCTTTAAATGCGTGACTATTATTGTTTTTTTTTTTCATTATTCACTATTTTAATTTACTTTCTTCTAGAGTCTGTCCTCCCCCCTGATCGATATTTTCTGAATCTTATCACGTTTTTCACAAGGAATTACGAAGTTATTTTTAATTTTCAACTACTATTTGGTAATAAGCGAATTACTTAACTTTCATGTACAGCACTTTCCTCACATTTCATTTGTAACACTTTTTGAGACTTTTTATTTCATAATTTCTTAAGAAAATTAAGAGCTTTACCGGAAGAAATTAAGGTATATTCACATGATACAACATAAATGTAACAGAAGTCCCAGGAGGTTTTACGTGAGTCTCATCGTGAGAGCATTACCCATGGACATATTATAATGTGATTGCCAACGCCCCCCTTGGAATACAAAGTTAAAGTTGGACTATCTAGGAATAGGGGCAAACAAGTTTGGGAGCACGCTACCTCAATTGTCAGCCTTTCTTCCAGCCAGGAGATACCAAATTGATTATGTTAGTATGAAACATAATCCCCTTTGACGGAGGTGAAGCCTATTCTACCTCTGCTACTCTGTGGGTCTGTAGCACCCGGTTGCAATGCAGCTTCACATTCGAGGACAAAGTTTCTACCAGCGATTTTGGCCAGCAATCTGTTCTAACGTAAATGGAACAGGCAGGAGGAAGCTTTTAAAACGGCAAATATGTTATGACCAAATGTGTTGATTGAGGATCGTCTATCTAACTAACTAACAAGCTGGCTGGCTGCCGCATATGATAACTGTCGTAACTGGTTAAAACTTGGAACAGCCTTATATTTTAGCGAACGCTGACCGGAGATTGTAAATGAGTTATATCGTTCAGTCCTTTCTGATATCTCTTACATAAACGGATTAACAGAATTTCATATTTTCTACTGTAGTTCCTAATTTGTATATTGCAGCTAAATATATTTTTGCCCGTTACATTGCTCTATAATGGCATGCAGAACTTGAAAATCGAACGAATTATCGCGTCACTTTTTGTACCATCTATGATCGATTTAAACCATACTCGTACATTCTTATGTTCATATCTTTTATCCAGCTGCACTGGACTCAAACTTAAGACACGTTAAGGATTTCCTAAAATATGACCTGAGAAAGAAAGTAAACTTCATCTTTGCTACCGTTTTGCTACCTTTAAATAAATGGACCGATTTTTTTAAATGGACCGATTTCTTAAGTTCAAATTTTTTCCTGTAGCTCTTAATTTGTGGATTGCAATAACCCAAAACTTTGCCAACAATGTTGCTCTATAATTTCTAATAAAAATCGAAAAATCGACCAATTGTCTATGGTGCTACTGATCTCTTTCATATAAGTGATCGGTGTTTGTTTTTAAGTTCATATTTTTCATTTAGTTATACTAAGTTTGCCAAGTTTAATAGGTTTGTTGTCAAAATAGAGTCTTCAAATGGGACACATTACCATATTCCTTCTAGTACCTACAACAAAAATTGGTCAATTTTCCAAAATCCAATGTTTCGTCCAATTCCTCCAATTGTTGGACTGCAGCAGCCTAGATTTTTGTATTGTACTGATTTATAATTGTCTGTAAAAGTTGAGAAAAATTGATCAAATAATCATGCCTTTTCTGATATCTTCCATATAAATTATCGATTTATTTCATACATACATATATATTCTTAGCTTCATATCTTTCAAACAATTGGACTGAATTCAGTCCACCTTGGCACAAATCATACATTCAGTGAACTAAATGAAAATGAAAGAAGTTGCCACATCATTTCTAGTAGCTTAACTATAATATGGGTTCAATTTTAGGAATTAAATTTGTCGACAGCAAATTCTAATTTGTGAATTGTTAAAATGTTAACAATTATTTAGAATCAATTATATCAAATACTTAATAAAATTTGAAAACAAAAATCAAGGGGAAAACCACGTCCTCTGTGGTATCTCTAATACAATTTACATAATTTGGACTTTCAGTAAACTTAGGTCTGCAAATGAAAATGCACTGATCCGTTGAGCATGTATTTATGATCCCTCTTTAAATTTCTAAGGTGAGAACTTCATCAAGTTAAATTTATTATGCTTTAATTCAAAGTACTTTTTGATAGCAATGAAGCGATTTTCCACTTTTCCTTTCTGGTACCCCTCCAATTGTGGCCCCATCGCAAACGGTCGTTGAATGGTGTTATATGCAAATAAGTTCCTTTAGCAGAAATTTCTGTACTGATATTTAAAGTTGATTGCCTTAAAATTTCGCAAGCATTGCTTGGAAGTAAATCTTGTTCTCGAGTTTGCCCTATTTTTCTAATAGTTTACATATGAAATGTTTATGGAACGTAATTCGTGATAATGGATTAATTGATAACAATAAGAGAAATTTAAATTCTAACAATTTGTACGATGTTGACGACTTGAATAATTTTGTTGTGATCAACTAGCTTGACGTAGCTGGTGATCAAAATAATTTCTTGCCATTTTCATGTCATGATCGAGTATTCTCCTTTCGCTGTATTGATTCTTTTGAATTGTTTGTAGCATTTTCCTGTATCAAGTCTAAAGTTGCGGGCGATGATGGCTACGTTTTAAAATTTCTTAAGATTGTTTTTCTACTCCTATCTAAATATTTCTTACATGTAGTAAATACTATTATAATGTCTTCTACTTTTCCAAGATTATGGAAAACTTCTAAAATATTCGCAATTAAAAAGAAAGCCAGTGATAACGCTTTGGCAAATTTAAGACCAATAGCTTATTGCCCGTGCTCTCCAAAGCAGTAGAATACATTCTGAAGCACCAAATTTCGCAATACAATGAGGAAAATAAACTGCTAAACGATGGGCAGTGTCGATTTAGGCGGGGACGAAGTACTTCTATGTTGCTGACGGGTCTAAGGGAATCTATCAGAGCCAATGTTGACGACCACAATTTTAGTACTCTAATCTCTATAGATTTAGAAAAATCCTTTTACAGAGTCAATTACGTCAGTCTAATGAACAAGCTTTCGCAATTGTATGGCTTTGGGGGAAATGCAAGCAAATTTATGTATTCATATCTATATGATAGGATGCAATGCGTGTGTCTTAATGGTGTGTCGTTGAACGTAGTGCCAGTCAGAAGTGGTGTCCCACAAGGATCAGTACTTGGACTTATGATTTTCATTTTATATCTAAATGATCTGTTAAGTAGGTTGTATATTTGTTTATGTTTTGCGTATGCTGATGATGTTAAGCTGCTTTTCAATGGAAGTTACCACTGTAATGACGTTAATCAAGCAAAAATTGAGGATGTATTACAATGTCTCTCTGTATGAATGTCCTCAAACATACTTAAAGTGAATCCATCTAAGACAAAAGCAATGTTGTTGGCTTCCCATCCATTTGAATTGAATTACAATGGGGTAGCTAGTGAATTTGTATGCAATATTGAATGTTTGGGCGTTATAATTGATTATAAGCTCTCATTTGATTTGCATACTGATAGAGTAGTATCTTGCGCGCGTGAATATGATCCTTCGGCGGTTACACAATTCCGATTTAATAATTCCGCTTCATGTTAAGCGAAAACTATTACATGGTTTAATAATGTCGCATATAAATTATTGTTTCGAAATATATGCCGGTACAGTTAAAAGCAATATAACAAAAATCCAGTAGTCCTTTAAGCGTGATATACGTTATCTGTTCTGTATTCGTTGAATTGTGCACCAGTCTCTGTTTCTGATACAATTTCTAGGTTGTTCTTTTCGTAGTTTTGCAGTTATTCCTTCGTAGTTTTTTTAGTTCCATTGTGAAACAATTTCTAGGTTGTTCTTTTCGTAGTTTTGCAGTTATTCCTTCGTAGTTTTTTTATTTTAGTTTAGTTTAGTTTAGTTCCACTCTGTTTCCTGCAGAATTATTTAAATTTACTTGATCAATTCGCACTAATAAATTGGTTATTCGTTACACAAAATATTATATGAGCAAATCTTTCCAAGTAAGAGTAGCCAGGCGGTTTAACAAACTTCCAAACAAATTAAGAATACTTTTCTTCATCCCAAAACATTTACAAAAAAGAGACTTCTTACGTATTTCGATGATATTCCTCATTTGTAATTATCCGCTTGAGTCCTTTTTCTTTGATATTGTCGTAAGATAGTTTGTCCATCTCTTTCTCCGTTCTGAACGGGGAAATGATTATCGCTAAAATTTTATTTTTTCCCCCTTTTTTTCACTCAATTACTTAGTTAATTAAATCTTAAAATGAGTACTGGTACTTATTAACTTTTACCATTTAATCTGTTGTTAAATTTGTCGTTATATAAGGTGATTTTTTAATCGTAGTTTTTTTAAAAATCGAATAAAACACTTAAATTTGCATCATATACGAGTATTAAAATTTTTTACTGAAATCAATAAACTGGTCTTTGCCTTTTAATTTTTGAAGATAATTTCATGTAACTGTTGTCCGCGGCTCCGTCTCAAAATATCCATTCGGAAGGTTCAATTTTTCGTCACTTTTCCGAGCATTTCGGCCTGTATTCTACGAATAACATGTGTTATGTTATCTTGTAAAGCTTCAATAGTGTTCGGCTTGTCCACGTAGACTAACGACTTGACATAACCCTACAAGAAATAATCAAGAGGCGTTAAATCGCAAGATCTTGGGGGCCAACTCACAGGGGGGCTGCTCACCAAATTCATCCCTCAACATATCCATGTTGCACCGTTCTGATGAAACCACATGTCAACCAAGTTCAACTCAGCCAATTGGGGCAAAAAAATCCTTGTGGTTGATTAACACATGTCCAATCGCTGATAACGGCGACGAATTGACGTTTCACAATCGTCATTAACACTGGCCGCTACGGCTGCAATATTTTCTTCGGTACGCACTCTACGCATGCGAGTAGATGGTTTTATGTCCAAAAAAGTTAATAACAGATAACAAATTATAGCACGAATTGTTGATTCAGGAGTTCGATTATGACGACCATAAGATGGTCGTATCAGACGATTCAAATTTGTCACAGAGCACGAATTTTGATAATAAATTTCAACGATTTGCAATCGTTACTCGTTTCTTAGCCTTTCTATGATGAAATGGCAGAGTATACTGTACACTTTTCACTTTGACAGATGACGTTTGGACGCCATTACCAACCACTGCTGCCAACCTGAAAAACTTAAATCTTAAAAAATCACCCTGTATTATGGAGTAGCTGCAAATTCCAATTAAAGTTGTAATTCCGTATTTTAGGATGAAAAATATACAAAGTGAAAAATTATAATAAGTGAAGTAGACTGTCATATTGTAAAGCATATTTTTCTGCTATTAAGATACTCAACATTTTTATAACATTAGTATTGTAAAGTTGTATAAAGTATTTGTTATCGGATTATGGAGAAGATATGTTGCAATAATGTAATTTAATCGAATCGGCTTTAAGGTTTAAAATTACAATCCTGAACAAATAAATTAAATTAAAAGGAAAAAAACAAAACTCCACGGATAGCTCACAACCCCAGTAATGTAAGTTTCTGAAACCGAATGTGTACATATAAACCGATTGGGTTATTAGTCTATACATCAATGTTTGGTCTATTTGCAAATTTGAGAGGTTTAGCCTTAGTCAATTTATAAATTGTAAAACTTTGCGTGGTGAGACAATATCATAAATAAACATCATCACTTGTTTTACTGTATTTCCAAACAGTTATCACAAAACTATTTTAAACGATTTATTAACTAACGATTTTTGCGTGCATAACCATTCATTCTTTATAGTAATAACTCTCCAAAACCCCGAATAATGTCAGAAATATTCCTTTCCCTCTTTTTATGCGAAATCATGCAATTTCCGACGAAAATTTAACATTTGGTCTCTCGCACAAAAAGTGCACATTGCGCAATCATATGATTTATAACGATTGTAATCTATATTGACATAAAAACACAAATATTGAAAAAAAAATGGAAATTGCAATAATAACAGTAATGGCAAACCATTACTTATAACTTAACAAATAAACCATAAAAACAACTCTTAAATAAATCACTTCAGACAAAATGTGCCATTGAACTTAGCTCAAAAGGAATGAACAAGAAAAGCCAAGTTAATTGTCAAAAACATTTAAGCCTATTGTAAAATCCACTCCCTTATTCGCAGTATGGTAGTGAGTCCAATGGCCTCAACAGTTTGTAATTAAGTGGAATATTAGATCATAAAAATAGCAAGCAATCAACAATTTCATTGAAATATTTGATTTTACTCGTCGACTAAGAATTGGAAAAAATGTTAGCATTCATGACAATGGCAGAAAAAAACTGTATTGGAAGTTTATTGGATATAAGCTGATCTTGTACACGTTTAATGTCAGTCATTTGGTCAACTCCTTTCACCATTTTTTTTAACTAGTAGCGGTTTTTATTATATGCTTTGGCAGTGTTACTCAACGTGCAGTTCCCATGGCGTACAGTTATTGGTCAACTGTTAGTTGCTCTGCAACCAAAATATGGAAAAAAATATGTATAAAATGCTATACAATTTGTGTTAAATAAAAAATTATTGACATTTAATTCATTTTAAAAATTTTTAATTTTTTTGTCTTTTAACCATTTGGTTCATTTAGCAAACTTAAGGCAATCCAATAATGATTTAGCCACGAAACTACAATTACAGCAAAGAGTTGAAAATTAAAAATTTTGGGATAAATTTTATTGCAACACTAACTAATCCTAAAAATATTCATATAGATTGTGCCACAAAATATTTACCAATGAAACACAGAATATTTAATATTCATTCATATTTATTCCATAACCTTCAAAATAGGCCTCTCACAAAATAATACACCTACGTTAAGAAAAAATGCAATCATCCGAACAATTTTCAAACTCATTTGAAGGAAAACATATCTATTCTCGCTCTTTTATATCTTTTATCAAATGAAAACTTGTGACCGAAGTTGTAATTTGAGTTTTGGAAGGATAAAAGTCAGCCGGACTTGGCAGTTATTCGAGGATATTTGCTGGATTTTTGGCCAGAAATTTCATTACAGTGATAGCCTTGTGAGGTTGCGATTTGTTGTGGTGCAAAATCCATGAATTTTCTTCTTATAAATCTGGTATTTTTAGACGATTTGGCAATCTCAAAAGCCACATGAAAACCAGATAACATTCTTTATTTACCGTCCGATCTTCTGCAAAATTTGGAAATTTTGTGTAAGATTTCAACAAATTTGACGTGATCCTTTCGGTTTCGTCTCAACGCCATTCCGATGTTTAATGACTCATTAACAATTCCCTCATTATGTTTTATGAATGCCGGATCAGAATTGATTAGTTCTAGCATGTCTTCAGAAACCTTTACACCAATTGAATTTTTGAATTCAGCTTATTCGGTACGCAATTGATTTGTGTGGTACAGAAAGCTCAGCGACAATCTCTCTCAAAATTAAATGCCAATTTTCAGTTACAATTTATCTTTTTCTTCAATTTATCGATGTTATCTTCAGTGACAGACATTCGTGATTCGAACAGACTGAACTAATCTCTCCATAATATAATTGACCATAAACCTCCTTTAACTTTTTTAGCAATTCGTCACACGAAATTCCATTTGCAACACAAAATTTGAAACAAATTCGTTATTTCGTATTTATTTATTGTGCTTGAGATGAACTGACAACATCGAGAACTTTAAATAAATTAAATGACGGATCGCGCTCAAATTGCTTATCTATAGGCGTCAGGATAGTTGTGGCAACTTAGCCACAAAAGGACAATTTGGATAATCTCTTTAAGGAGGCTTTTTTAATGATTATCTTCCTGCAATTTTTTGACAGAACGTATTATTATACCGTCAACTGATATGATATGATGATATGAAGGTGACATATCATTTGATACCGCAAAAATTTAAAGATGTCAAATCATAACCGGCTCGCCCCTTCTGCTACCCGCCAAACAAATTTACTAATTTTTCAAATCCAATTTTTCCCCTTTAACTCCTAATGCTTACACTGCAGCAACCTAAGTTTTTCCTTTACGATGGTTCAAAAAAAAAAAAAAAATGAAAACACTGATCGATTAGCGACGCTCCTTCTGATACCTTCCCTGCAAATGACCGATTTAATCCATGTATTCTAAGGATCATATCTTTTATTTGGTTGCACTAAATTCAATGAAATTTGTCACGTTTTTAACGCTTGCCAAAATAAAGATTAAGAATTAAAACAGAACGCATTGCCGCACCTTTTCTGATACATTCCATTCAAATTGATCGAGTTTACGAAATTCAATTTTTCCTCTCTAAATTCTGAATAGTATGCTGCAGCAGTCTAGATTTTTCTTCAATATATAGACTTGTAATTCTTCATCTTAAAACTTTAGAAATTGATTATAGTGAACATGGCGTTCTCATACCTGCCATACAAAAGACCGATTCAATCTCTACATTCTTAACTTCATAGTTTGCAAGCAGTTATTCTGAATGAAACTAAATTTATGGAAATAACATGCATTTGATGAGCCAAGTTCGTAGAATGAAAAGAGGATGCTTTCCCATTTCTGGTATCTCCCACACAATTTAAAACATTTTTTAAAATGTAATCCTTCCTCTTCAAATTATAATTAGTAGTTCTTCGTAAAACTTTAGAAAATCAACATTGCAGTACGTGTTTTTGGTATCTCCCATATAAATGACCGATTCAACCCAACCGAGTATATTCTCAGTCTCGTATGCTTCAATCGGTTGTATTGAGTTTAGCAAAATTTTGGCAACCAACATGCGTTAGTTGAACCTAGTTCCGTGAACGAAAATATGACATTTTCTCGTATTTTTTCATATAAATTGATCAATTTATCGAAATTTAATTTTGTCTGCTGTAATCTGTAATTCGTGTATTACAGTTACTTAAATTTTTGTCGATTGTGTTGCAGTACAATGTCGGTAAAATTTAAAAAAAAAAATGACCGGCTAACTAAACCCACTCACTCACAAATTGATCGAATTCGCTCAAAACAAGTGGGTCATCTATAACTTATAAAGGGAAGGCTTTAGTAACTTTTAATTTTGTTTCTTTTATTGTTCAGAGCATTTGTTGATAAGAACCTAGTGATGTACTCTGCCCACCCACATCACAACGGACACTCTTTAGCTAAAGCGATTCGTTCGCATGGTCACAGGTTTAATCCCTGATACGGCGACCTATCTGAGTAGGGCAGAACGCAAGGCAGTTTGGGGAAGTGTGTGACAACCAGATGGCAAGCCAGATGGGATCAGTCACACAAGGGTAGAGCCACGTACGCTTTTGTGCGGGATGTTTGTTTCGTCAATGGGAATCCTGACTTTGGTTTTAACCTAAGTCTGGGCTTCATATTGACGGGACATGGTTCTTTGAACGAATTTTAGCACAAAAGAGGTCTGTGCTTGTGACTGTGGGCATCAGACAGAAGATTGGAAGCATGTTTTGTGCGATGTATGATGATATTAGGAATTTGGATGCATTAGGGATTGTGAGGGTTGGGGATAATTGGGACGTGACGTTGTTTGCAAGGCGCCTGGCTAGTAGGGAGCGTTAGGGGATTGTTTTGTGGGTGAATTGGTGTTGGGGATTGGGGGCTCTGCTATGGAAGTACACTGTCATGTGTGTTGCGCAATGTGTAATGCATGTGATTGTGTGTTGGAGCAGCATCCCTCTGTACTCTTTTATCTTTCTTCTCTTCCCTTCTTCTATTTTTTTCTTTCTCTTTTCCTGCTTTGTATACGCTTGCATTGCGGGAAGGCATGTAGCTGCAACTTGTTGCAGGTGCATGTTTGCGCTTTGTGCAGACGGGTACGGTGGACGACCAGTTCCATGCGAGGTATGATGTAGCGAAACTGGAGCAGCTTTTGTCTGCGAGACCCTGACCAGAGGGTTTTCACTTTCTGGTAGCACGGGAGATCAGGGCCCCAGGAACATTTTGTTCTTGCCTGGTCGCGGCGTAGGACCCCTTGTGGGAGCATCGTGCTGGCTGTGGTTGCCCGAACATGTGTTTCTACGGATCTTACATTGCTTCAGGATCTCCTGAAGGTAATGCGAGAACTTGGGAAACACTGTTCTTCGTCTGTCCGAGGTGTCTAGATAGGCCTTACTCCTAACCGGGGGGAAGTCCACTTCATACCAGTGACTTCAAAGGTACTTTGGTAGAGAGAGGAAGCATGCCCTGAGGAAAATTTTCCAAGGGGACCTGTTTCCTATCTCTAAGGTGCTTCGACTAATCCTTCCGGGATTAGTTTGAGTTCCCCAAAGGGGTGCTGACTGTCGCAAACACGTTCAAGAGCAGTTCCATGTATGGTGGTACACCGTGAGTAAGGCTATCAAAGCGAGACTCAAATTAAACTTGACAATTGTTGTTGTTTTCAAACTGTAATATTCGGAATTGTCGTGAACTGTAGGTCCTTTTTGAGAGTTGGTCGCCTTGATGTGTCTGACGAACACTGAGTACTCGAGAACTTGAAAAGTCTGGTATCTCCTTTCCAAAATGTCACGTTCGGTATCGTCGTAAACCGTATGTCCCTTTTGAGTCTAAAAATAGAATGTGAGCTTGTACTGAAAGTGAGAAGTTTTCACTTAATTTAATGTATTTATGCAGGATTGTAATTTTAAGCCTTAAGGCAGATTTGATTAAATTACAATATTACAACATGTTTTCTTCACAATTCAATAGCAAATACATTATACAACTTTACAATACTAATGTTATAAGAATGTTGTGTATCTTAATAGCAGAAAAATATGCCTTACAATATGGCAGTCTATTTCACTTACTAGAATTTTTCACTTTGTATATTTTTCGTCCTAAAACACGAAATTATAAATATAACTGGAATTTGTAGCTGCTCCATAGTACTATACTATACTACACTATAATATACTATACTATACTATACTATACTATACTATACTATACTATACTTACTATACTTACTATACCTACTATACTTACTATACTTACTGTACTTACTATACTTACTACATATATACTATACTGACTATACTTATTATACTATTTATCATATTTCACTCATGGGATGGAAGGGATTTTTTTAATGTAAGTAATTCCACCTGGGGTTGCCTTTACTTGAATAACTTGCATTCTTCTCAATTAACTGCTACGAACGATTTTCTGATTTATTTAAAATGTAGAAAGCGAATGTGAATATAAAGTATTTACAATTAGTTAAAACAAAAGCAACTCATTATAATTAAAATTGCATTATGAGAGTTGTAAATATTAGGTAAGGTATTATTACCTAATACCCAACGTATATGTACAAAATTTCAAATCGATATCTCAATTTTTGACATTTTGCCAAAAGAGAATGTGGCTGTTGGAATCACAGTGCAGTAACTTAATTCACAAAAATGTTCGCTGTAAGGTTATTGAATGCACAGCCCTTGAACATTTTACAAAATTCGTTTTGGCATGCATATTTTACGGACCAATTTCGATTTGAAGTTTGTTGAGTTCAAACTTGCAGATTTTAATTGTCTACGACGGTTACACCGACATTAAATTAGTTGCACAGGTTAAGCTAATGGTGAGAGTCAACATTTGTGTTGTCTGTAACATTTTCACAACATTAAAATTATGCCCAAATAATTTAATAAACTCAAAAGTATTAAGTTAAACTAAAACATGGCATAGCAGCATTTGCAAACGTATGACAATATTTTATGAAGACCCAAATGGAAACATTGAAAATTTCTGCTCTACTAATCACGAACGAGCTCAACAACCGACCCCCATCCAATAGACGTTTTAGCAGTCAAGATTAAAATAACATCATTAGCGAAAACCAAGCAAGCAAAGTTGTAACTAATAAATATATAATTATAATACAGCATTTACAGCAACACAATGACAGGCTGACAGACAGAAAAATAGCTAAATGTGGGCTACAAACAAATAATTTCAATGATACCACATACCAATTACGACAAAAGTATGGAATTCAAAATTGCAACACCTTCAAATGTTGAATCCAGCTTTAATTGCAGCCCATAATGATGGCGCTGATGGTGTTGATATGATGCACATGATAGCCAAGTCCTTGAACACCCACTAAATGGGTTTTGTGTTGACTCAAGATGAAAATGTTGTTGTGGCACCAAACCAAATCCCTGGCCGTGCTAACAAACTTTGTGGCCGCACATAATTTTTTTTTTTGTAAAACCTCAATTAATGTGCAGCAAAGCATTGCAGCAACTCTACGGCATCTGTGCAATAGAAATAATGACTTACAAATGATTTGTGGTAATATTTGTTGGTACCTAATTAATGAACGATGTACTCGTATGTTGCTTTGATTTGAGGCCAGCGGCAGCAACAGATAAATTAGTGGTCAGTTTGATAATGAATTATGTTGTCCATTGAGTCATTTATAAAATAAGCATATGAATGGAAAAAAGTGTTAATTTGTGGTTGGATGTAAACGAGGCTTGTTTAAAGAAAAAATAAGTTAAAATATCAGAAGTTTGACCTTGAATAACGAGTGAATACAGAGCAACAAGTGAATATGTTTTTAAATTGTGATGAGCTGGAATATTTCTATCCCTAATTGCTCTGCCATTCAGAGTGAGAACATTTGAATTGTTAGGAATCACTTAAATCGATTAGCTTTATGTAAATTCCAGGCCTTCCCCAGATAAGCTAAGTGAGTTCGATACATAGTTGTAGAAACAAATGTTATAACATAGTTATTGAAACAAATGTTATAAAGGGTTATCCATTTCTCGGTTTCAAAAGTAAAATTGAATAAAACGTACATAAAGCTATGATTTCGATTAAACTTTTATTTCATTACAATACTTGAACCTTGTCATCATGTAATAAATACACCTGGATTTATTGCAGCAATGGATCCTTACAAGATAGTTTTCGAAAAAATATAGTTACAGGGTTAAGGTGAGTCCTTTCCCCTATACTAATTAAGGAACACAATCCTTTTTTTTTTTTTTTGGAGAAAGCCTTCTGCTTTATTAAATGTTTGCTTATGTCTGACTTATCAACTAACAAAAAGTGTTCATATTATTTATGAAAAAATACTATATAATATTATAGCAAGAAAGGAAAACTGCCGCTATTCTACAACAAATCAAAAGAGAAATGAAATGATACCTCTTCATAAGATCTAAACATAAGGGGAAATTATATACATACTAGCCGACCCGGCAAACGTTGCTTTGCCTTCAAATTTTATTTTTATTAGAAATGTTTCAATGTTAAACAAAATTCTGTTTAAATACCGTTAGCAGGAGCAGAAATAATTGCTTTTTAATCTGTGGTTTGTATAGGAGGTACCACTCCCCATTGTCCAATCCCGCCCATATTTGCAGTAGCACTTAAGATATGTACACCAAACCGATGTACCAAATTTGGTTCAAATACCGTAAACAGGAGCAGAAATATTGGATATTTAATTTATGGTTTATATGGGAGGTACCACGCCCCATTGTCCAATCCCGCCCATATTTGCAGTAGCACTTAAGATATGTACACCAAACCTACGCACCAAATTTTGTTCAAATACCGTAAGCAGGAGCAGAAATAATTGATTTTTAATTTTTTGTTTGTATGGGAGGTACCACGCCCCTTTGTCCAATTAGACCGAATTGTAAATCTAAACCATCCCGGGCATCACCCAGACGCATATGCAAAAATTTATGCAAAGCGGTCGAGCCGTTTAGGAGGAGTTCACTGACAACGCCCGTACAGTAGAATTATATATATAAAGATAAATGAAAAATAATATGAGCAAAAAAAAATTAATATTTGAATTAAAATAAGAGAAAACTTGTTGAACACGGTTCAACAACAGTCCAACGACACCTCCAGACCATAATGCGCACTTTTTTCGGATGCAATGACTTGGTCCTCCGAGCCCCATATGCGATAATTTTGCTTTTTAACGTAACTACCGAGTGAGACATGAGCTTCATCGCTAAAGAAAATGTTATTCGACTTAAATCGATTCAATTTAAACGACATTTGAATCACCACCTTTTTAGTAAGTTTTCACTAGTTTTACGTTCTCCGATTGTTAAGTGATCCATATTCGTAAATGGCATACCCTTCACTAAATAAATAACACTTCAGATGGTAGATGTATAACAGCTGATAGCCTTGCCAGACCTGCGGCAACACGACTGTTATTAGTTTAATTGCATGAGAAGTTTCTGGAAAGCGTAATTTTACGTTTTGGTGACTTCAATTGACCACCAATATCATGCGATTTGACTCCGTTAGACTTTTTTTGGTGGAGCCATATCAAAGACCGGATAATCCCTAAACATTGCAGCATTTGAAAACCAACATTTGTCAAGTTATCGCCGAGATATTACCGGACATATACGAAATAGTAGTCGAAAACTACCTTAAAAGGATTCACTGCTGCAACCAATCCAGAGGCGATCATTTGAACGAATGATGTATTTCGCACATAATGACAAGTTTCATCGAAATCATAGCTTTATGTGTGTTATTGTTGGGTAACCCGTTTTTAAGATGCTTGCTAAAATTTGTAAATATCGAAAAAATCACCATTCCCTTTCTGGTACTTCCTATACAAATTACCTAATTTAGCACACAAATTCCCAGGTTTACATTTGTTTTTAATTACACTAAATTAAGCATAATTTATTTATTTTTACTTTTATTTTTATTTATTAATTTAACTTGTAATTTAAGCCTTACGAACAATTGTAAGTAAATTACAATATGTAACAATTCATCTATTAGATAGATTTAATCTGATCAACAACATAAATTTAAAAAAAACGTATTAAAAATTAAGCATAAAATTTATAAAAATATTGTATGATTTTAAAGAAGGTATGATCATTAGAGACAAAAGAAATATGAAGAAGGTCTAATTTAGAAGTTAATCGGTATATAATCTGGAAATACAAGATAATCGGTATGTAATAAAGGCTGCTCACAATTTATTTGAAATCAAATTTTTACAGGGAAGTCTGAAAGTGTTGCAGATTGTGCCTTTTGAATCAGGACGTATTTTAAAACATTTTAAATGGCTTGGTAGTAAATTGTAAATTCGTGATACTCTTACTACAAAACCACGAGCCATGAGTGTGGTCATTTTAGGAATAAGAAGCTGATTACTACGAGTGGAATGCGAAAAATTAAATGAATTAAAAAGAAATTGAGGACCACACAGTCGAACGGCTTTATATAATAACAAAAAAGACCTCAAATCGATATAATTTTTAAAACTACAGCCCAAGAAACGGTGTTATATGAACACGACGCCACAGTGGATAACAATATCTAATAACTCTATTAAACGCCATCTGAATTTTCCATATATTTCGTTAATTAGTGCTACTACATAGTTTTACATAATATAGGCATGATATAAACATGAACTAGTTGTTCCTTAATCGATCTAGGCAACATTAAATCAGTGTTATAAAAACTACGAAGTGAATAATTTAAACGCCAGATTACATTATTCACATTATAGCTAAAGCTTAGTTTGTCATCTAAAACTACTGCCAAACAATGTACACTGTGGACCACTGCAATGCGTGTGCCACGATAAGATAAACTCAAGTTTAAATTATGATTAGAAAAAATCATAGCTTTTGTTTTTGGAATGTTGATTTAGAGTTTATTTTTTTGTCATCCATAAGCAGAGCAAATTTAACGCATAATTAATATTACTTTGCAGGACATTAGCAAACTGATATTATCCCTTAAAGAACAATTGTATCTATAATCTGCAAATGAATAGGGAATGCATGTATCATCAAGGATACTAAACAGGTTATTCAAGTACAAAATAAAAAGCATTGGACCAAATACCGAGCCTTGAGGAATACCGCTTCGGACAAATAAAACAGAAGACAACGAATCATTGACAACAACATATTGACTCCTACCTAACATATAGGTATGATGAAGTGAATCGAATGAAATTATCTAACAAAATACCATAATCAACACGATCAAATGCCTGTTCTAAATCCGAGGACAATAACACAAAAACCTTTTAATCACACACTTCTTTCATTATGGTATCAGTAAGACCAATAAGTAGTGTTTTGGTACTCCTAAAATTTCCAAATCCACATTGATAATCATTTAGCAACGACTCACTTTCAATGAAACGCAGTAACTGACACATTTTAAGGCGTTCCAAAATCTTTGACAATATGGGAACTAATGAAATTGGTCTCAAATTTTCGAAATCACTGGAGTCATTTTTCTTCTCAATTGGGATTACCTTAGATAACATCCACTGAACTAGAAAAGAAGATGTCATCATGATCGTGTTGAATAAGTGCAAAATATGGCATGAAATTAGTGAAAACATTATTTTTAAAAATTTCAATGACAGACCATATGCCCCTGGAGCATTAGACTTAATAAAAGAATACGCAGACTACAATTCATCGAAGGTAACACACTGAAAGGAGAATCCATCATTCACCGATTGCGGTATGGGATACGTAGTTACGTTCAGTTGGTTGCCAACAAAATGCGTATTTAGTTGCTCTACCTTAATATTGTCAAAATTACCTTGATTGCAATTGTCACCTATCAAGCCATTTTCACTAATGCGATTTCATAGTGTTTTAACAGAAACAGTGTTTTCGAAAAGTGCTGCATGCGCCCCAATTGTCACTTTACTACTGACACTTTTGCAACGATTTTTGGCCTTGCGATAAATTTTTCCTTTTTCAATTTTCATTAAATCTTGGTGAGCACGCTCCCCTTGTTTGTCGCTCACTGCACCAAGATTTTGTGGAAAAACATTGCAAATGCGAATGAATTTAAGAAAACCCACTAACAAATATTTAAATCCTGCTTTGTTCAGAGCCTTGACAAAGTTCTTAAAAAGGCCTAATTTTATGTGCAGCGGCGGAAGGAGAATCTCACTTGGATCAATTAATAGTTTATTTGAAATGTGTTGTCTTCCTGGTGAATACAGTTCTTTACGGTCATTTCTCTTCTTAATTGGGATTATCTTAGCCAACTTCAACTGGACTGGAAAAGAAAATGTCATTACGATAGTGTTGAATAAGTGCAACATGTGGAATTATATATGAAACTAGTGGATATATGAACTAGTGGACTAGTGGCAAATTAATGATTTACAATTTTCAGGATAGATGGTTCTGTATTTAAATTTTTGTTAGAAAAGTTTGGTTATTTAAATGAATGTTTTTAATACTTTTTTTGTAAAGTTTTTAAAAATTATTTAATTTAAGTCAATTTAATAAAAATTAAAATTGTTTGAAAAACTTAAATTTTCCTATAACAGGATCAGAAATAATGGCTTTTTTAATTTTTGATTTCTTCGGGTGGTACCACGCCTATTTGTCCAATCCTGCCCATATTTGGAGCAGAACTTACAATATGTAAACCAAACTTATATACCAAATATTGTTCACATACTGTTAGCCGGAGCAAAAATAATGGATTTTTAATTTGTGGTTTGTATGGGAGGTACCACGCCCCATTGTCCAATCCCGCCCATATTTGCAGTAGCACTTAAGATATGCACACCAAACCTACGCACCAAATTTTGTTCAAATACCGTAAGCAGGAGCAGAAATAATTGATTTTTAATTTTTTGTTTGTATGGGAGGTACCACGCCTCTTTGTCCAATTGGACCGAATTGTAAATCTAAACCATCCTGGGCACCACCCAGACGCATATACAAAAATTTATGCATAGCGGTCCAGCCGTTTAGGAGGAGTTCACTGACAACGCCCGTACAGTAGAATTATATATGTAAAGATTATATATGAAATATATACATACCTATATATGAATTTAGTGGAAGAATTATTTATAAAAATTTCAATGACAGACCATTAGACGTTTAGTAAAATTAGTTCTGCAAACGAAAATGGACTGCATACCCCCGTATCTCTTAAAGCAGCACTCGTACAGATTGAACGACATTGAAAAAATCAATAATCTCCCTGTAATTTCCAAAAGGACTAATAATAGACTGCGCATCCACGCCGTTTAGAGCAGCACACATACAACTTAACCGATTCTGTAATCGGTTTATATTTATAAGATATAATTTTCCCCCTTATGTTGGACGTTAACACAGATCATTTTTTGAGAAAACGCTAACAATGTACAACTCGTCTTCTGGCTTCCCGTACATTTTTGCAACAAGAAAGAAAGATCTTGGATGAAGTTATTAAACATACATACAGGGTGGGCCATATGGGTGTTGGCGATTTAATTCTTCAATTTCTCGGTAACGCGTGGCGCAGGGTGGCGGGGGGATATGTTGTTCGCTGCGCCGCTTCCTACAAATTTAGTCGCCATGGTGTCGTACACGGGAGTGCAGCGTGCATTTTGTGTCCGAGCGTATTACGAAAACAATAAATCAGTGATTACTGCACGACGCTTGTATCGGCATGAACACGGTTTACACGATTTAAGTGAAGTTCCAAGCGCCAATGTGATACGAAAATGGATCAGAATGTTCGAAACAACCGGCTCAACAGTACCAAATACGGTTCGTGGTCGCCCAGTTTCTTCAAGATCAGCTGACATTGTGGAGCGTGTTCGTGTTTCAGTTCAGCGAAATCCGCAACAGTCAACACGTAAGAGAAGTCAGTCTTTGGATGTCAAAAGAACAACTTTACGACGAATTTTGAATACGTTTTTTGCATTTGGAGGCTTATAAGATTCAGATAGTCCAAGAATTAGAACCCGATGATGCCAATAACCGACTTAACTTTGTCAATTTGATGCTAGAGCGGTTTAACAATTTCAACAACGTGATTTTTAGTGATGAGGCCAATTTTCACCTTAATAGCCATGTGAACAAGCAAAATTGTCGGTTCTGCTCCGAGACTAATCCCCGACGCTTGCATGAACGTCCACTTCACAGCCCTAAGCTTGTCGTGTGGGCTGGGATAACGTCAACCGGTATTATTGGACCATACTTTTTTGAGGACGAAAGAGGGCATGCGATGATGGTTAGAGCGAACAATTATTGCAACATGCTAGCAGACTTTTTGGTGCCAGCTTTGCAAGAACTTCAAGGCAATACCTCGAGGATGTGGTTTCAACAGGATGGGACCACATGTCATACGGTTAGGGTATCCATAGAGCTGCTGAAAAATGTTTTTCCTAAAAACTCATTTCGAAAAGGGGGGATATTGAATGGCCCCACGTAGCCCCGATCTCTCTCCATGCGATTATTTTATATGGGGCTACCTCAAATCGGTAGTCTACGAGAATAATCCGACCAATTTAGAACAGTTGAAGAGGAACATTATTCAGGAAAGTAACAAAATGCCGAGAACAACTTTCCAACGAGTTTTTCAAAATTTGCGACTTCGGTTCCAAGAGTGTCAAGCAGCCGAAGGAAGCCATTTGGATAACATTATTTTTAAGTCTTAAAAATTCCCATGCTTCTACTTTTTAAAAATACAAATATATTTTTTTTATGTTCCGTAGTTTTTTTTCATTGAATATTTAAACCGCCAACACCCTTATCGCCCACCCTGTATATGTAAGTCAGTTCATCTAGGTGTAATTTAGGGCACAATTCAATTCGTTAGTGCTAAATTGCAGTAATGTTATCGATAAATCCCCCAATCCCTAATTTAAATATTGATATTTTTAGTTAACACATGTTTCGTCTATCAACAAAATTACTAACATTATTTATCTATCTTCATTTGCAGGCACCATAACAAAATATCAATTCGTTACAAACCAAAGTTTTCGTTATTTTATGGTAAGTTTACACATCATTGCCGTCATTGCTGTTTAATTGTTATTCTGTAATTATTTAAACAAACCAACACCACATATTTCACATATCCAAGATTCAATTTCAATGTCAAACTATCGTATTAATTGTAACACATTAAATGTAACACAATTCACATCACACACATTTCGTACAACTTAATTCTGTCCGGTTGTCAGCTTATCAGTTGGATTGAAACCCCAACCACATTTGAAATGTACTCCGTATTTTGGTAAAAAAAAAACAAAAATATCAACGAAAATGTCTTATGAATTGCATAATCTTTTCAATCAATCCGATCAACAACTGAATATGTGGGAGGGAGATTTAATTAAAACCCCCTAACAATAGTTGGTTGTCCCCACAAATAGATATGCAGAGGTTGGCAAAATAAACTAAGAAACACATCACGCATTTGTTGTCCAAATACCAAATCACGAGGCCTTTGGTGGTAATGTAATCCTATTAACCTTGAATTACGGCAACTTGTTGAGTACTTTGCAATAGCATTTTAAAGAATTTGTCATTGATACCTCAGACATGGCTTCAAATTACAACTACTTCGGTTGGCCGTGACCGTAAATGCTACTTGAATAATTATTTTTACACCGCTAGATATTCTTTAAAGGAACAATTGGACAAAGAGGGCATAAAAATATTTCTTATAGCGAAATCTTGTAATGTGTTTAGTTGAAATAACAAAGGATTAATGAAACAGTTCAACATCTTGGCTTGAGATTGGAATTTTCAACAGTTCACTTATGTTACTTTAAATTGAAAAGAACTCCTCTAAACTCACTCTTATTTTGCTCCTACTTTACACATTTTCCAAGGTTTAATTACCAAATAAAGTTTCTAAAGGAAGAAAAAAATGCATTAATTTTAATTAATTCAATTCAGTTACAATTAGCTATAGGTGATTTCATTATCATTCTCTTACCTTATTTTCAAGACACAGTAAAACACGATGAAATGACAATTTTCATTTCAGATATTTGGTGGTCTATTTATAATAGGCAATCAACTTAAGAGAATTTGCTAGTTTTTGTACTTTCATACGAAGCAATGAAATGATCTTTTGGTATGGCAAAAATGTATCGATGTATCATTTACAGGCTGCCGCACCAGTTGTAATACAAACAAGAAATTCAAATAACGTTTTATATATATTTTATTCATATTTTTGTTTTTATTGTATAGAAAATTAAGCTTTATTTTATACAACAAATTGGTTTTGAAGATGATAGGCCGTAATTGGACTCCATGCTCATTTACGCATATGGGATACCTGAGTACAAAATTATTCATTGCGTCCTGAAAGATTGAAGTCGTTATTGTCTCAATTGTTGTTTTACTGAACTATTTTAATTCAGTCAAATCCTTGATTTCGTTTTGAACACCTCTTGCTTGACATAACCCCATGTAAAAGTCTGATGCTGTCAAGTCAGCTGACCTTGGAGACCGCTATAACCGGTCTGACTATGTGTGTAGTTGCTCCATCTTGTTAGAACTACATGCTGTTGAAACGAATACATCTTCAGCGTAATTTTGGATAAATAAAACATCTTCAACATCTGTAAATAAAAATTCCCACTGGTCTTCGTTTTATCTTTCTAGCACGATTCGTGTGCCACCCTGTATATATTTTGGTCAGTTAATTTTATGACTTTTTAAGTTGCTTGAGCGATCTCTATCTATCCGGCTTAACTTATCTAACATAAGTGGACCAGTAGGTCGACCATAATCATTATAACGACCATAATCATCTCGCAATGCACAAAAAGTGCCGACGTTTGAATTACTACTTTTGCAGTAAGTTTTAACTATTTTTACGCGTTCTTCCGTTGTTAAACGATACGTATTCGTAAAAAACAAAACTTTCACTAAATAAATAATACTTCAGATGACAAATACTTAACAGCTGGTTGTGCAATTATTCGGCGAGGATGTGGCGGAAGTTGTCGTGAGTGGTTACAAAGTTTTAAGAACTGCGAGTTTGATGTCGAAGACAAGGAACGTAGTGGAAAAGCGAAAGTTTGCGTAAATGCGGAATTTGTAGGAAGATTCCTGCTAAGTGCAAAAAGAACTAGAAATTCCATTAGAAATGAGTCAGCAGGCAATTTCACATCATTTAAAATTATTGAAAATGACTCAAAATTTAGAAAATTGGCGTCCATATGAACTGATGCCTAGGGATGCCGAACATTAATTTTGCACATATGAAATACTGATTGCCTGTCATAAATGGAAGGGGTGTTTTGCATCATATGTTCGCTGCATATGAATAATGAATCCACTACGATAACCCAAAGAAGAGGAGAACCTGAGGGTCACAGGGTCATACTTCAACATCGAAAACCAAGCAGAGTATTCATGGAAAAAAAACATTTGATTAAAGACTTGTCATGTCATATGTTATGAGTTGCTGAAACCGAACGGAGCAGTTACTGAGATTATTTACCGAACACAAATTGATGAGATTGAGCTGAACACTCAAGGAAAACGTGCTCATAAAAGGTGGTAAAATTATTATACGATATTTTATGACAATGTCCGTTCACTCGTCGCGGCTAGGACAGAATATACCCCACCTATCACCAGCACTCACCGGATTTACTGGACGCCGTCCTTTCTTATTCATTTCCAATCTCAATGGCACCGATCTATGATACGATGGTCTGTCTGATTAGTGATTCACCTTGTACGAAGGAACCAGAAATTGAGTCGATTTCTGGATGGCCCCAGAAAATGAAGCTTTCTATCGATGACAGTATGATGGCAGAAAGATGAGAAAAAACTGATGTTTGCAATGTAACAATACATAATTCATCGTTATTTATGTTTGTCTTAAACAAAAGTTGCAAATTTTATACATGCAATGGCGCAATTCGTCAATAAGAAATGTTAATTTTACGTGACAAAACCTGACCTCAAAGTTGTAAAAAAAATGTTTTTCCAACCTTTGAATAAGCGAGTCACGTATTTGTCAATATGAAACAATGAAGGTATTATGACTAGCAATTTGGAATTATCACGCCAAAGTTCATCGAAAAAAAATTCAACAGACTATCAAACTATCTTAGAGTTTGGACCGCCAACATTGTTATCTAAAAAAGTTGTATGCAAAACATACCTATATGTAATCTCAATGTGAATTTGCCAAACCACCATTCAGGTTATGCGACGGATGCAAATGGTAGACAAACTGGGACATCCTCAATAATGGGAAAGGTTACTTAAACAGCTTGTAATTGGCGAAGGGCCACAAATCACCTATAGGAGAAATATTGGATTAAGTAAAAAGTCATGAACATTTTCCGCCAGACGTTTTCAGTGACTCAGATTTAACAATGTGTTCAAAATATCGGATTATACTATATGGTCCAATTTATAGATCACATTATACTTAAAAAAAGAATTCTTTAATATGAATCCCGTTGTGTGTTTTCACTTTCCTATATGGAGATAAGAAGGATAGAATTCATCAGGACCAAACCTAAAAAGCGCGGCAGGTGACCAAAACAATTTTGTGTTTTGTATGAACCAAATGCAGTACTGAATAAAGCAACAAAGTGGTGGTTTCAATCATTCCAATCTGGTAATATTAAAATCGTCAAGGCGAAACGTCATGTCAGCGATTATTCCATTAGCCAGAACACCATTTGCATAAGGCTAGTCTCAAGAGACAACCCATATATCGAGGGTTCGCTTGTCGCAAAAGAACTTTTATGTACGAACCAAATGCAGTATAGAATGCAACTGCAAAGTGATAATTTGAACTACTCCGGTCCGGTAATAGAGTTATCGAAGGCATGACACGGCCGGGTAGCCCAATCGTTGAAAATGTCGATAAAATCATAAAAATAGTAGACCCGGAACACCTTTAAGCGCTTCAATCAATTCATTTTCAAAGCGGATAGTGACTGGCGCTGAAAAATGAGTCACATAGGAGAAGAAGAGGTAGAAGGAACGACCTCGACGACCCAGACGATCGATCAGAAGCGTCCAAAATTAGCCAATGCGGTACACAAGATAATACACTTACATTTTTTCAAGTATCTGAACTCAAACCATGACTGTTATTTAGGGTAGTTTATCATTTCCCTCAACGGTTTCAATCCAAGTGACTTTTTGTTTGTCACCCTTGACTTGACACCCTTGCATATTTTCTTTTTCTTTGGTTTGTCATCTTCGGAAATGGACTCTAGAAACCTAACTTCGTCCTCTCTTCCTTCCTCTTTCTCCAGTGGCTAGGATATCTATTTTTGTGAGACTGAGTAAGGTGAATCCACAATCAAAGGTAGATATTGTAAAGTTGCTTATCCCCAAAGCTGTCACAACTTATTCCAACAAACGTTCTCTACTATACGATGTTATTAGGTGCGCAACTAAATGGTCAATAGATGGCGACAGCTGTAAGTGCTAGTCGATTCTGCCATAACCTAAACGTCGGCAGGCAAGCTTAGGCATATGGTAAACATACCGCCTTGACACAGTAGTGATTTTTTTTGACGTCATATTCCTTTGGTTGTGTAAATATGTATGATTTTGCGCCAAATAATCGTTAACGGCGGCTGAAGCTCATCGAGAGCTTTAAAACGTTTGCGGGAGATTGGTTCGAGATTGGTTCTGTCGCTTTAAGAGCGGCGATTTTGATGTTGGCGACTGTTCACATGAAGGCGGATGAAAAACCTTCGAAGACACTGAATTGGCGGCATTGCTTAATGGGGATCCGTGTCAGACGAGGCAAAGCTTGCTTGAGTATTAAAAGTTATCCGTCAAGATATTTTCAAGCGATTTCATGCATTGAGAATGATTCGAAAGCAAGGAACGTGGGTTCCTTATGAGTTGAAGCCAAGGGACGTTCAGTGTCGCTTTTTCGCCTGTGAACAACTGCTTCAGTGACAAAAACGAAAGAAAAATGGTTTTCTTCATTGTAGTGTAAGGGGTGATGAAAAATGGATTCATTACAGTAATCCAAAGAAAATAAAGTCATAGAGGCTACCCGGTCATGCTTCTACATCGCCGTCTCAGCCGAATATTCACGCTATGAAGGTTATGATCTGTATTTGGTGGGACCAGATCAGTATTATTTATTACGAGCCGTTAAAACCAAGTGAAACCAACACTGGGGATCGGTATCGACTTCAATTAATGCGACTGAACCGAGCTCTGCGCGAGAAACGCTCACAATACGCGAAGAGGCGTGAAAAAGTGATTCATCAGCATAACAACGCTCGGCCTCACGTGGCCAAGCCTGTTAAAACCTACCTGAAAACGCTAAAATGGGAAGTCCTACGCCATCCGCCATGTTCTCCAGATATTCCGCCGACCGATTATCACTTGTTCTGTTTGATGGCACACGGTCTGTCTGACCAGCAGTTCCACTCATATGACGATATCAAGGAATGGCTAGATTCGTGGATAGCTTCAAAAGATGAACAGTTTTACCGTGACGGAATTAGAGCTTTACCAGAAAGATGGGAAAAAGTAGTAACTAGCGATAGGCAAAACTTTCAATCAATGATTTGTAAACATGTTTTCATAATAAAGTTACATTTTTATATAAAAAAAAAAGCAGGAAGAACTTGGTGGTGCACCTAATACACTCCAAATCCAAGTGATCCTGATACACTCATGTACTACACCACTTACCATAGCGGCCTCAAACACAGACCTTGACCTGCTTTAAAACAAGCTTTGCAATGTTGACGTATGCCGAATGGCATCTTAAGCAAAGCATGAACGTACTCTATAAGAAAAAAATGAGGTGGGTGGAGCCAACATGCAGAGTGATCCCTTCTATTAGTTATTAGTTCCGAAAGTTTTCAACAGGCTCATTTATCGTTGAAACGTAAAATGCCCACCTCTGAGCTAGAAATAATATCAGGATAACAATTACAGGGCCGCCTGTCCAGCAGTGCTACTGAAATTGTTATCGATGAGCTAGTAGCTGATACGCATATTCTCTTAGACGCTGTTTGGTTTAGCGAGAGCATGCAAGAGTATAGTCATCAAAGCGTATTACGCACCGTTAATCCTCTTGAAGTTCCTTGTATGTGCTGTACTAAATGCCTGATGCGTTCCCTATTATACAAAATATAGCGCAATTAAATAAAAATGCAACGCTAGTTACGTGTTGGAGGTGCTATAGGGGGCGTGGTTATACCATCGATATTCTTACATTTTAAACTGCTTTATAGCGCGATATAACTTATTTGATTAACTTCAAGCTACGAATTATGGATAACAGCCGAAAATTGAATTTCAATTAGCCGGTCAATTTCTAAGGGAGGTACCAGAATGGGCGTGAAAGCCTTTGCCCACTTTCGTTCTTAGAAATTAGTTTATTCAACCTAATATATGTGACATATTTGGTTGAGTTTGGTACAGCTAATTAGAAGATATGAAAATATGATAATGTTGATTAAATTTGCCATTTGCATGGGAGATATCAGAAGGGATGTTGGCTGTTTGATCAATTTTCCTCCGTTTTTTTCTCCAGATTTCTCTGAATTCCACCATATGGAAAGTGTTGAGGAATCATAAATTTTTGCTAAATTGGTATTTCACCACTGCGAATGAAAGGAATTTAGAGCAATCACCGATTTTTTGCTAAATCGATATTTAGTACCGCAAATAAAAGCTGACTGCCCTTCTGCCAGACCTCTTGATCTACCGCACATAAAAGCCACCCCAAGAAGCTTGGCAGTGCAGTCAACTTTCATTTACAGCACTAAATGCCGATTTACCAAAAATTGGTGATCACATCGACATTTCATTTCATTCGCAGTGCTAAATGTTGAATTTCAAAAAATCGGTGATCCCCCTACATTTCCCAAGTAGAAGACTTAAGGAAAATAAAATGTTGTTTCTTTTTTTTGTACTTTAATTCAGAGTATTTTTAATACAGAGTATTCGGCCGAAAAAATGACGATATACTCGTATATCATTTAATAACAACAACCACACCCCTTTTAGCACCATTCACATTTCTGCAGCAACTCAAAAGGACGTTAGGTGAAGGTATATTTAAGTCGGTTCCCCTGACTGCAATTTCCGTACTGGTTTGGTTACAATTTTATCAGTGATGCACTTGATTGCCACAACAATGGTCATTGGACAATCAAGTGGCTGTTAAGACGTGTACGAGTATATCCACCCGTCTTCCTTCCTTCCGAACGCAAGTACCAAAACTAGTAGCAAAACGTTTACAACTTTATGAAATACAATATTGCCAAGTTCAGTATTACCATTTGAAACACTACTCGTATAATATCTGATATCTTGGAGTCCAACACTCTTCCCCTATCACCGGATTAATGATCACTTTCATTTTGCATCAAGCCAACTGGAAAAAAATCTGCGCGATTAGCCGTTGAAACTGGACAGCAGACAGGTGGTGGCGGTGTATGGAAATTATCGGAGAAAGATGTTCAAAACAAAGAAAACAAACAGAAGAAAATAACGAACGGAATAAAAAAATTACATGACTTTGGACTATAAACGGATGTTGTTGTTCACAGTTTGCATATGAACGTAAACTTGAATCAGTCAACAACTGAGTAAACATGGCGTCAATAAAGATACTGAGACCGTCCATTTGATTTGCCATAAAATACCCGCCAGTCTCCTGAAGCTGCAGTGTATGGAAATGAAAGCAAAAGTGATCATAAATCACTTGGAGAAAAGTTTATGCATTCGTGTGCACATAACCTAAGGTGGCCGGCCATAACACGCTCTCCAATGTTGTCCAGTGAACACCTTAAAACGTCTCGAGTTAAACTATAAGTACAAGTTTAACCATAACTACAAGTGTTTTGAAGCAGTCTGGGGAATTTAAAATTCGCTATCTCAAGAAAAGTTACTCTACATTATGCTTCATTATTTGTAGCAGAAGAAATTTTCTTATAAACTTTAGCAATTTGCAAACTACTGTAGCTTAACAGGATTTTATTTAAAGCACATTATTTATCTTTTGCAATAATCCTCGCCATGATAACAAAGGTGTTGCGCTTAATAACGCCGTTCATGATGACGACGATAATAGTAATGGTAAATTAAGCCCTTAGCAGTGACTACAAACAGCCGCATAATCATTTTTTAATCAAATGTCTGTCAGACCGTCTAACCGACAACAAAGCTTAGCTGGACTTCATGGTCATCGTTAAATTTGTGTCGAATTTATGATCTGCGCAATTTTCATTTGTCTGTAACGTAACAATGTTTTTTAACTACTTGGTAAGTGAAAGTGTATCTGAGGAACAGTGATCTTTTAATGGATAAGTTTACTTTCAAAAATAGTAAACAGGTAGTATAGTCAAGTACTTGCACAGATAGAAATTAGCGATAATAGGCAAGAGGACAAAGGCAAAGTTGAGGAATTACCAAAAGCCCGACCGAGCGGAAGTTTGTACAATCCAACAAAATGGATGGCGATTCGCATTGTGGTGGTCGATGTGCCAGGTTGTTATAAAAGATACTCTTCTCTTACAGATAGTCTGCCTATTTGCCTGTTTTTGCAGTGAAAATTCGAATTTGTTGTAATATTTTCCAAGAATCATTTGGGATTGTCCTTTCTGGTATCTGTTAATATCTATTAATATAATATATAGACTGTCCTTGTATGAGCATGATTCTTCCTTCTCCTTGTGGTCCAATTGTAAAGAATGTTATGCCAAATCAAAGCCATATAAGCGAGCATGTCAAAAACGTTCTCTTATCATACTCACACATTACAACAGCTTAAACCGATGAGAAAGAGAAATTTTCTGTAACCATGTCAGATTAGGTCGATACCTTAATAAAAATATATGAGTTGGAATGGTTTTTCCAAATATTTTAGGTACACTATTATCACTCTATATGTATATTACTTCTATTTAAAGAATAAATGGTAAAATTGTGGAAAAATGTCGTGGCAAGGTTTATCTACTAGACCGAAAACTTTGTGCAAAATTTCGACTTCCTATCTCGACCAGTGCGATTTGTATCGCGCCTTCAACAGCTGAGATCGGCATAGACTTTTACGACTAATGATAATATATCTTACAAAGAAAAATGAGCTAAATGACGATGTCCGGTTTATTCTTCTTCTTGCAATACTGCGAGAGCGGTTCCAAAACTGGCCGAACTGACATATAGGTGGTATTGGTAATTGGGAGAAAATTTATTTTGGTGAAAAGTGACAACCTTCTGAAACATATGTTTTAAATTTCAAGGCGCCACGTTGTTTTCAATAGGACATAAACAGTGTCTTAAAGATGTTTCAGATGTATCAAATTTAAAAAAATCGATCTTAAAAAAACGATGTAACTTTTAAACTGCACAGAGTTTTAAAATTTCGATTAAACGGAAATATGCGTCTTAATAAAGGCAATTTATGAGGGCGGTCCCAAAACTAACCGACCTAACAAAGAAGACATAAAAAAGTTGGGAAAAATTCTTTTTATTTTTTAACATAATCTCCTTTTAGCTTGATACACTTTTTCCATCGATATTCAATAGCTCCTATACCCTGTTTATAGTAAGAACTGTTAAATTCCTTAATATAGCGATCATTCGCAGACACGACATCTTCATTGTTGGCAAATCTTTTACCAACGAGCTATTTTTTCAAGTTTGAAAATAGAAAATAGTCCGGGAGAGCTAAATCTTACAAAAAAGTTTTGCATTGCAATAGTGGATGTGTGAACTGGAGTATTGTCGTGATGAAACAACACTTTCTTTTTTCCAAATGCCGCCTTTTTTCCATAATTCCATCACCTAAACGCTGCAATAAATAAGTCGTAGCATAATATTCACCGATGGTTTTTTCCTTTCTGAAGGTAATCAATAAAAATAATCGCGTGCGCATCCCAAATAAGCAGATGCCATGAAAAATGAAAAATTCAGCTTTATTGTGGTGAAACATCGCCAAACACTCCGCTCCACTCCACTTCACTCCACTCCACTCCACTCTACTCCACTCCACTCCACTCCACTCCACTCCACTCCACTCCACTCCACTCCACTCCACTCCACTCCACTCCAC
>JAHXMU010000097.1:1561226-1588102 GCA_019455685.1 Philornis downsi
CACTCCACTCCACTCCACTCCACTCCACTCCACTCCACTCCACTCTACTCCACTCCACACACCACATTTTCACGACGGTGTTTTGCTCTCTTGAAATCACGCGCGGCAGCCATCTTGCACACAGCTTTCTCATCTTCATATCTTTATACGATGTATAGCACTTTTTGAAATGCCTATCACTTCAGCTAGCTCACACCCCTTCAGCCGATGATCATCCAATACCGTATCCGGCGTGGATACCTCAATTGGTCGACCACTACGGTGTACGTCTTAGCAGTTCGTACGGCCTCATCTAAAATCTGCTACCCAATATTTTATAGTGATAAACGAATAAGCAGACTCCCCCAGAGTAGAATCTAGCTCGGCTTTAATATTGGTTGGACTGAGACCTTTCAAATGGAAATATTGAATTAAATAGCGGTGACCATTTTTTTCCATGCTTAAAAATTCACTGAGATCGTTTACCTTTGATGGTTCAAATAAAAATACTAAACAACATGGCGCCTTGAAACTTAAAACATATGTTAAAACCAAAACATTTTTTTTTTCAAACTACGAATAGATTTTACAATTCGCTGGGTCAGCTATTTTTGGGACCTTCCTCTTCTAATCTTCTAAAATTAAGGCCGACATTATGTTATAAGCGGCGGAACAGAGGTAGTTGAAATCATCATTTTGTTCTATGCTAGCTTACAATGCCTTAGAAGGCAACAGTTACACCTCGACGATTTCAATTAGTCGAGTTCGCTGTAACTTTTCTTATTATCATGTCAATAAGCATGTTGCAGGTATCACGGTGAGATATATTTGTCTGAATTCTCTAAAGACTTTGTGCCAGCCAGTGTCATACCGCAAATGTGTATTAAATCCATTCTAAATCTTGACATGGCTTTAAACAATGTGTTCAAATATCATTTTCTTCAGACGCAATGCCACATTCTTTATCGTTCCGAGTTTTGTCTGAGAGAGATCCTTCATATCCAAATACATTATGTTTAAGGTAATTGTCATCGTATGCGCAAAATGTTGCCACCGCACGATAGGAACATTAGGATTAGGGGCAATGTATCGTGGTCATTAAAATAGTTTACTGGAATGGTCTGTAGCTATCTCGAGGGTATACAGCTTTAGGATTTCAAGCTCTTATCAATCTTGTGCGTAATTCAACTGCAACCAGCTCCGTTATACTAGATTTAAATCAAATCAAATCTCTTCCTTTTAAATTCATGTCTTTCTGTATGGTAATTTTTATAGACGACGCGCTTTTTATGTTTGATCCATCACTGACCAATTCATCTCATCCAGTGGACGATCTCAGCTTTAAATTTCGGTTACAGCGCATATTACCTTTGAAGAGTGCCGATATCCCAGATCCTCAATATTTCCATATTCCTTTTCCATCGTTTCTCTTGTATTTGTATCCTCCACCACATTGTAGCTTATAGTATATTAAGTTTGTCCTAATGTTTGTAACATCCCAAAATATAGGAATTAGACCTCACATATATATATAAGGATGTAAACGGTGTCCCAACAAGAAAGCAAGATTCAATGATTGATGGAGCAATTGAACTGTTTCTCTGGCTGTATGACATGTGGCGCCGTCTTGTTGAAACCACATGCCCTCCACATTCATTTCTTCTATTCTAGGCACGAAAAAACTGGTTATCATTTCACGATACCGAAGACCAAATGCGACAAATCTGCCTATTGACGAAGCCATCAAGATGGAAATGGGCCTCGTCACTGAAGATGATATTATCGGCAAAACCAGCATTTTCATGTCGTCTCTCCAATACCCCATTAACGAACTCCCTTCGCTGTCCATGGCCAGCTGGCTTCAGTTCCTGAGTCGATTGAACTTTGTATGCATGAAGATGCAAATCTTTCGTCAAAATTCGCTGCATAGTGGATTTCGAGACACCAATTTGCTGAGCTCGGTGTCGAATAGAGGTGGATGGAGTTTGAGCGACATCATCAGGTACAGCTGCGACATTTTCGGTCGATCGACCTGGTCGAAGGCGCTTTGTTATCTTAACATCACTAACAGACCCAGTTTTGGCAAAGTTATCCATTAATCTCTTCACAGTTGACTCCTTTGGAGCATTATTGTGACCCCAAATTGATCGCAATTTGCGAACTGTAACCGCAAAACTTTCAACATTTTGGTAAAACAATTTCACAATGAGAATGCGTTGTTCATTCGTGTAGCGCTCCATTTTTACTAACCTCGTACCTTCTACTAGCAAGCAATACCAATTGTTCCAATGTCAAACAATGACACTTCGAATGACGCCAAATTTAAATCTTGCGTTCTTGTTAAGACATCCTTTATAATGTAACGATTTAGTAGCAATTTATCGTTTGAAAATATTAAGCCTCTTTTAAAAACTCGCTAAAACTTTCGACTTATGTGGAATTTTATGCTTTAAGGACATTAACGCTAATAATTACAAAAAATACTTTCTTAGTTATATCAATATTTTGAGATATTGCGTAATTTTGTTTGGTGGTAAATATGAGTCTGAACAATAATAATAACAAATAAACCTGACTTTGTCGTAACTTCAGTCGTTTTTCCTTGTAAGCACAGATATTTAGTTAAAATTGAAAATTTTTTAGTTCTAGTTTTTCTAGTAGGTTCAGTCTTTGTAGGGACACATTTTTTTAACAATCAAGAATATATCTGTGTTTTAAGACATTAAGCGGTTTTCAAAAAATTGCTGTTATGGAAATTTGTTAAAACTTTAGAAATTTACAGAATTTTAGAGTCGCGATTGGACGACAATATATGTTTTAAGAGCATAAACAATAATAGCAAAAAACAAGTTTTCATTTACACAAATGTTTAGAGATGTTACGTAGTTTTCCAAAACTCTCCTTCGAAAAAAGGGTTATTGAGTCGCGTATTTATATTATTTACACTATTCAGCTTAATAAGAAATAAATTAAATAAGTATTTTTGCTCACATAGTTCATTAATATTGATACTATCAAATCGTGCATTTAAACGTGTACAGTATCAAAAATAAAAGATTTATTCACATTCGGGTATTGGAGGACCACATGTAGCTTTCTGCCCAAAATATTATGCTGTGTTACCTTTTGTTTTGCATGTAAGTCTTCCTTTTTTGTATCTGAGAGACGAATACTTTATCAGCGTAAAGCCGTAGAATCCTCACTAAAATCCTATTAACCAACACAAATAAATGTGTTAACCGAAAGTAGTACATATTTACAAAAAAACATCGATTGGGCTTTTGCAGATGATTATCTATTATTCGATTTTAAGTAAAGTTAAATAAAATACACGTAAAACTATGATTTCGAGAGAACTTTTATTTCATTATGATGCTTGGATCTTACGAAACACAATGTCATTTACATGATGGCCTCTGAATTGGTTGAAGCAGTGAATCCTTTTCAGGTAGTTTTCGAAAAAGATACGACCTAATGACACCTCCAGACCATAATGCACACCAAACAGTCACTTTTTCCGGTTGCAATAACTTCTCCACAATCACTTCTGAGTTCTCCGCGCGCCATATGCGAAAATTTTGCTTGCTGACGTAGCCTCCGAAAAAAATTGTGTTCAATTGAAATTTAACGTTTTTATAACCACTTTTGCAGTAAGTTTAAACTATTTGTATGCGTTCTTCGGTTGTTAAACGATCCATATTAGTAAATGACAAACCTGCCACTAAATAAATAACACTTCAAATGACCGGCATTTAACAGCTGACAGCCTTGCGTGACCGGCGGTTTTAAAACCACTAAATGTAAACACCCCACTATCGCTTGCAAGATCGCGGGTTCAATCCCATATATAACCACTTATCATTATTTGAGTGGCGGTCACTTCGAAGTGTCTAACGAAAACTTTAGGTATGCTACATGTTTGGTAAATGGAATCGTTGTTAAACTGTATGCCCCTTTAAGTAAGTCTGAAAAAATAATGCATTAATGTGGGAAGCTCTCCCATATCTCATTCATGGAGAGAAAAGGAATTGGTTTTTGTATTATTTAATTTTCGGTGGATTTTTAATCACCCCTGCTTATCTAGCTTTGCAACTGCCCAGCTTTGAACATTGCACCTGATTAATTGGTTGCTGGAAATTTTAAAGGAATGGAATAATTTCATATATTTTACCAGGATTTCATTCATACATGTAACTCAATGATACAAATTCATTGTTGCCAATCTTTTCTCTTCTTCTCTTTTCCGTTTTTGCAACGTAAGCATTTTGTCAGAAATATCTTCCTGTCTAGATATGTAATTCATTTGGCCTTGAAGTCTTTCATATCAAAGATATCATCGTTGGTTTTGTGAAAGTCAATTGCAATTAATTTACACACCACCATTTATTAAAGAAATTTATAAAATTTGCTCGAACTGTTTATCACAATTACATTAGATTACGCCATATTAAGGCAGCACAACTATGATCTAAAACCAATTGAATTTTCTGAACACACTTAATTTGCTTTCACGGTTATTTAACTAATACACCAATTCGCGTTATTAACATTAACTCTGCAAACAGGTGAAATTAAATTAATGAATCGTAACCAGCAATCTTATGCAAATGTTGTACACAGTCACGTCGTCGGGCAACGTGAACCACTTGTAGTTGCTATCACTTAAGATGTAAATTGTTGTGAATCAACTTTAATTTCTTGCCATCCATGATTAATAATTCTTTTGCTAAACTATGATTATTTTTCTGTTTTAATGTTGCAGGCTTTATAATGACGAGACACCTGCAATTTATCTGTGCCACCGCCTGCATATGGCTTTTCGCCTCCGCGCAAACATCTCTGGACAAATGGTCGCGACAAGTGGAGGCCACGGAACCAGGAATATCAGATAGTTTCGATTGGATACCAGTGGCTCAGCCAGCGGATAGTGGATCGAAAGATCGTGTTAACAATGGTCGTGTGCTAACTTACTCTCAATCGTTCCCGCCTAATGCCAGATTCGGCGAATTGGGCAAACCCTCGTTGTCGCAGAAGCCTACGCCCTTCGAATTTCCCTACCCATTTCAAAATTTCGCCAATCCACCTCAAACTCAGTCCTTGAGGCAGTCAAATCTTTTGCTAAAGAGTCAGGAACCAACTTCACAATCTTTCTTCAAATTTGAAATGCCATTGAGTCAGCAGAATGCTCGACCATCACAGTTAGCTGGTCCCGGAGTTAATACTGGCTACCAAATTTCTCACGCCTTCGGTGGCGGCGCTCAGGCTACCCTCTTCAATTCGCCGCTCTACAATCAGCAACCTGTTTTCCCCCCAGAATTCCATCCCATACCACAAAAACCTCTAACTCAGCAACTGCAGCAAAAACCCCTGAGTCAACAGAATGTCATCGAAGATCCATTGTCACTAAAGAATTTCTTCAAAGAGAATAAGCCACTACCCACACAAACCTCGTCCCTGCAAGCTGTTACACCCCAAGTATTTCCCGACCCCAACGCTGACACTCCTTACTCCCTAAGATCGCCATACAACACATTACCGTCGGCACCAGCCCCTTCAGCACCATCGTCACCTCAGGACTCACAGTTTTTGTACGTGCCTTACAATGATATCTACAACCTGGGAGCACCTCAGGCCCAACCTGCCATACAACAACAGCAGCAACAGCCTCAGAATCCTTTTGAACAGCCCTCAAAATTTAATCCGAATTTGCCCACAGTAAATCCTTATCAAATAAATCAATTCTACACACCGGATCCCGTTGGTCAGCCACAACATAACATCTACACCACCAGCACCACAGTGAGGCCTCAGACGACATCGCCTTCGAATGTCTACCAGAATTTTATTACCAATAACCAATTTACCACCGTCACGCCGAAACCCAAGCCTAAGGCTCACCAACCGCCCTTATCTATGTTTCTGTTGCGCACCACGACCAGACCTGCCCAAAATGACGTGGTCGATGTCTTAGCCTCGGCTAAGACAATTGCTGTCATTGATGCTCCCACTTCTAACACACCTGAGATCTTCGTAGGTCCCGGCGGCATGCCTATTCCCAATGGTTATACCAAATTTGAGTTGCCCTATTTGTCGCAATTGCAAAACAGTGGCCAGGACATTAGTGATGTACCCTATTTCGTGGCTCCCCTAAGTTATCGCACCCCTGGAGGATTCAAGAAAATCTTGTTGCCAGAACCTCATGTAGGTTCGATTGTTATAAATCTGGCTAAGTCAACACCGCCAGCCCCACCATCAACTCCGCCGCCAGTAGTCCAACAACCCAATTTGTACTATCAGCCACAGATACAGGAACTGCCAACGACAACCCATCGCCCACGCACTTCTACGCAAAGAGTAAAATCTAATGGTGCAACCCCCAATAGAGGCAATAAATTTAGTTACTACTTCGATCAGGAACCCATACAAGAGGTGTCGTCACCACAGATACATCAAAAAGACAGGCCCAAGAAGAAACGTCCACAATCGTCCAAGATTGAACAGACAATCTACCCTCAGCAACTTAACAATCCTTACGCCCAATTTAATCCCATACCCAATCATATTACCAGTGACGACTACTACAAGTTGGCCACAAAGCCCAGCACAACCTCTTCGACCAGCACTACGACAAGCACAACCTCAACCACCACCACCACATCGACCACGGCAGCACCTCAGACCTATTTCTCTTATAATACCCAAGCTCAGGTTGAATTCCCAGGCTCCAGCGGTCACCTGTATCATGATATTAATCAAGTGGCTCCCCAACCACAGGAAGAGAAACCCAGATTGACCACCAGACCGCCAGTGGGTACAACCGCTGCAGAGGAAGAATATCGCATGAAACAATATTATAGGCAACAGGACGCCATACGCAATCGTCCCAAGATTGTACCTCAACCTAACGCGGCGTTTGAACAAGTTCAATACACACCGGTCAATCTTGAATATGAGGTGTCGCCCAAGACGACTACCGTCAAGCCTCGTATTACTTTCTTCAGTCCGACGGCGGAGCCTGTGCCGGAGGAGGAGTACAACACTTTACCTGCCAGACAACAATCACAACAGCCAGAGAATAATAACAACTTACCCGCCAATCATCGGCCTGCTTACACCCAAAACGAGATCACGGATAGTCCCGTGGAGTATGAACCAAATCCTTATCAACTCCCTTCAGAATTACCTCCCTTGACGCCGAATCTGCCGGGATTAGTTAATAATCTGAAGGACATGAAGGAGCAAGAAAAGGTCGCCGAACAAACCACTTTTCCTCCCACCACCTACGAACAAGAAACTACAACCCGACCCACACGCAGACCCATTAATCGGGTGCGCAAGCCTACTAAAGCCAGCGTTACCGAGAATTATGTCGAACCAGAGACCGTCACCAGGCGACCAGTTAATCGAGTACGACGTCCATTTGGCACACGCAATAATGTCGCCTCAGCCATTACCACAAATCTTGAAACTGAATCGGCTACCGCTTCACCCCCAACAACTAGAAGGCCCACTTTCGCCCGCAATCCTTTGGTGCGCAATCCCAATAGGGTGCGTTATCAGCCCACAGCCGAGGAAAGACAAACGCTGAGAATTAAGAACAAAAAGAAATACGGCAGCTCCTCGAAAGCAGCCGACGAAAGCGAAGATCTGGACTACCAACGTGATGTTTTGAAACAAAATTATCCCGTGTTCCGTCCGAACGCTCCCCGCAAACCTAGCAGTCCCACAGCCATTCCAACCACATACGAGATCACAACAACCGAGGCACCCACTTCAGAGACCCAACAGGTATACACGGTCACTCCTAGCAATAATATTGACAACAACGATCAAATCTTCCCCGCTGGACTGTTGGAACCTATGCAGATTGCCCAGCAATATAATCAATATAAAGATAACTATGGACCCGGTTATTTCCCTAATCAAGAAGATTTGAATCCCACCGAACCGGTGGTGAAAAATGAAGTCAATCCAGTGTACACTACGATACCCAGTACCACTCCTCCACCTGCGCCAACAACAACAACAACTACAACGACAACCACAACAGAGGCACCAGTAGTGATTACCACAAGACGCTCACCGTTCATTAGGAGAAATTATCCCCGGGTAAGGACAACGACAACAGAGGCACCTATTACAACAACTCCGTTGGCAGAAGAGAAACCAGCGGTAAGTAGAGAAGTTTAAGCTTCCCATCCTATTTACAATTGTTTTCTCCATCCCATTTCCAGATCCGTCATCGTTTACCTCCACGTAAGGTCATTAAGGTACGCACCCGTAACCGACGTCCTTTGCACCCGGCCTCCTCCACTGCTGCTCCTCAAGAAGAAGAAAATTATCCCACAGAAGAACCCAAACAAAATTATCGGAAAGTCAATCGATATAATCAGGATGCATACGAAAACGAGGTAAGCCAATCATTTAGAGCAAATTAATCGGGAATCTAACCATTCCTCCTCTCAAACATTCAAAGACACCTAGACGTCGTTACAAGTCCAAATTCCAATTAGAGGGTCAAGAATCACAATGGTCACCGGCTGTCAAATTCGGTCCCACCAATAACTTCAAACCAGTCCATCCCAAGCTTCAAACGATTAACAAACACAAATTTGAAGATGAACCGGAAATTGTAACCGTAGGGCCCGAAGCAGAAACAAAAGATAACTACGAAATCAAAGTTTCGGCCAATTTTGGACCATCCGCCGGCAATGGAATGAAACCTCAATTGAAGGAACCAAATCTAAAGTGCGTTCAAATCAGAAAACTGGCGGAGTTTATTCCTTAATTATTAATTCACTACAATTCTTGTTTACAGACCGGAAAAATCCTTTGCTGAACTTCTGGAAGAAGTCATGGGAAAGGCACCCGAAGAAAAAGCGGTGGAAAGCACCACCGAAGCCTCTTCTTCCTCCTCAGATGGCACCCTTTTTGAGTCTCAAAAGACCACTATTGCCAATCGTTTGAATCGCCGTGGCAAATGGAAGAAAACTCGTATCGTTCCGACCCATAACAATGGTGAAACTTTCGAAACTGCCGAGTCACAGAATCTGGGATCTCAACTCTATAATACTCTCCAAAAGGCGGAAAAATCACCAGAGGCTGTAGATTTAATGAGAGACTGGAAAACCACAACACCTATGACGACAGCAGCTGAAATTAATGCCATGTCCACGACGGTAACCACCACTGCCATGCCCATGAATTCGGTAGAAGAGTACGGCATGACTACATCCAAATCGGTGGAAGCTACTACCATAGCTCCCACCATGCCCATGGAAATGGAGGAAACAATGAACGAAAATGTGGAAGAGAATGCTACCAGACGTATGGATGACACAGCCGCGGAAGAGGATTTGGAAATCCAACCAAGTCTCTTTTCCGAAGTGAAAAAGCAACTGCATGAGCTCTTTTCCATTGAAGAAGGCGATGATACAGCGGTCACAGCTGCCTTGGCGGCAGTGGGTAAGCGTCGCCAGGAATATACAAACATAAAGAGAGCGAAAGTGGAAACGACGACTTTGCCTGGACCCGATTTCACGGAACCCATGTCGGTAGAAGACAAAAAGGCCTTCCATCGAGAGCTAATGAAGCATGTAGTATATGCGACTTCATCGCCGGTGAAAGAGGAGGAGACATCGGAAGCGGAAATTTGCTATAGAGGGCGCTGCATAAAATCGGAGGATTTACCAGCCAATCATAAATTAAATTAATTTTATTAGGCTAAATAATAACAGCTATATTACACTTAAAATATTGATTAACTGTCTGTATTTATTTCACGCTCTCTTTCGCTCTCAATTTGTGTAATTTGTTGCCTTTAACTAGGAAACTCTAAGAGAGTTGGCCTTAAAGAGATTGTGATACGAACAGAAAAGACTCTATTCAATCTTCTCTCTCTCCCTCACTGGTTATCTCAGTTGGCCTCTGATAACTAACGCTTAATTTTATACCTCTCTTTTCGAAAATTGTGACATCTTTGCTGTCATCGTGTCAATCTTCAATAATCAAGTCATATCTACCCCACTTATCTACTTATACCCCCCTCGTATTACTTGTCTATTCGTTAATTTGTAATTATTTAGGTTTAAATTATATAAAAAAAATCAAACAAAACAAATTACTAAACGATTTTCATGTAATTAATTATTTTAGTTCAATTAGGGCTTTTTTTCCTTTTTTCGCCGTCTCATGGACCCTCGTCATTGTCTTTCACTTTGGAAATATTTTTTTTTTTTTGAGTTTTAAACGAATTTTACTTGTGGATGGCACGGGAGGAGAACTGAACAAACACAAAAATAAAAAAATATTGCAAGAAATAGTTGATAACTTGCAATATATTTTTTTAATAATAAGTTTAGAGTATTATTGTATAATCGTTAAGTTTTGTAATATAATAATAATAATAATAATAATAATAATAATATGTAATGAGTAAAGTGTACGATATATGAAAGATATTAATAATGTTATTATACGAGTATGATAAATAAACACAAATAATTTTGGAAAAAAACAAAACTGTAAAGAAATTAAATCAATGAAGAGCGAGATTTTAAAGGTATAGGTCACGTTTAGATCATAAATAGTCCAGATCCACTCCACATTTTTATAAATTTTTGACAAAAAATACACCACATAATAGTATAATGCGAATAGTATTCGCATCACAAGATTGTCGCCAAATATTGTTTTAATTTTCAAAAAGTTCAGTAGTACTTCCTGTAAAAATGTCAACATTGAAATTCTATCACTTTCAGAAAAATTGTAACAAGCGAAGAAATCAATATCAGTCCATAATATAAAGCCAAGAAGGTACATTCCATCCATCAAAGCAAATCAGAAAAATGGGCAAGCGTAAAGCGTACGGCATAAGCTTCAGTCGGGCCGAAACTTCGGCGGTCCACAAAAACGGCTTCTTCTGATATAAAGCATAAAGACTTAATTCATTTTTCCGTTAGAAATTCGTATTTTTTATACATAAAAATGTGTATATTTTTTTCCGAATCTATCAAATATAGGGTGATTTTTTAAGATTTAAGTTTTTCAGGTTGGCAGCACTGGTTGCTAATGGCGTCCAAACGTCACCTGTCAAAGTGAAAAGTGTACAGTATACTCTGCCATTTCATCATGAAAAGACTAACAAACGAGCAACGATTGTAAATCGTTGAAATTTATTATCAAAACTCGTGCTCTGTGACAAATTTGAATCGTCTGATACGACCATTTTATGGTTGTCTAATCGACCTGCTGAATCAACAATTCGTGCTGTTATCTCCAAATTTCGCACCAAATTTACTTTGTTGGACATAAAACCATCGACTCGCATGCAAAGAGTGCGTACCGAAGAAAATATTGCAGCCGTAGCGACCAGTGTTAATAACGATCGTGGAATGTCAATTCGTCGCCGTTCTCAGCGATTGGGCATGTGTTACTCAACCACAAGGATTTTTTTGCCCCAATTGGCTGAGTTGAACTTGGTTGACATGTGGTTTCATCAGGACGGTGCAACACACAGCCACATTGCTCGTGAAACAATGGATATGTTGAGGGATGAATTTTGTGAGCAGCTTATCTCTCGATTTGGCCCTGTGGTTTGGTCCCTAAGATCTTGTGATTTAACGCCTCTTGATTATTTCTTGTGGGGTTATGTCAAGTCATTAGTCTATGTGGACAAACCGAACACTATTGAAGCCTTACAGGACAACATAACACGCGTTATTCGTGGAATACAGGCCGAAATGTTCGAAAAAGTGACGAAAAATCGGACCTTCCGAATGGACATTTTGAGACGGAGCAGCGGACAACATTTACATGAAATTATCTTTAAAAATTAAATGGTAAAGAGCAATTTATCGATTCCAATAAAAAAGTCCAATATATGATGCAAATTTGAGTGTTTTATTTCGCTCTTATTTAAGCAAGTTCTTTTCTACCGAACCAAGTATTCTAAATTGTGACACTACTTAGCCATTTCTCGGCTTATATCGACGTTACCCATTATTCTTTCAGTGCAAATTCCTTTTTCCCAATAATTTTCAATGGCCACGTCCGCAAATTGAACGCTTCTTTATAAGCTTTCTGACCTAAATTTCCTGTATCTTCACTATTTGTACAACATAATCGCATCTGTGCTTACAAGGAAAAACGACATAACCACAAAGTTTTCGTTTTAAGATATTAACCTTCTTTTAAAGAATCGCTATTATGGGAATATGTTATAAATTTTGAAATATATGGAATTTTGAAATCGCTCTTAGACAGCAAAATGTGTATCTTAAGGACGTAAACAATGATAACAAAAAATGTGTTCTTAGTAATTTCAATAACTAATTGATCAAAAATCGCTGTTTCGAAAAATTGTTATAACTTGTGAACTTCACCGAATTTTGGAATCAGAATTAGACGCAAATATGCATTAGAATAAATACTATAATAATAATATTTTAACTCGAATTTGTCCTAAACCCGCTTAAATCGTTTTTCCTTGTGACCACAGATACATAACCTTTAATTAATAAACGATACAATTGTTAAAAATAGCACAGAAATTGTTCATTATTACAAAGCTGGACTCAATTCTCGTCCAGGTAAATTTTTCCGACCCAATTTTTCTGACCCATCGCCAGGCAATTGGACGTGTCAGAAGCGAACTCGTATCATCCATTGCAGATCGAATTAGTCGGGTTTTCTGGCAAAAATTATTATTTTTTTGTATTTCCCAATAACCACGCCAAAAATTGGAGTAGTTTCTTTAACAATTATATGAATTTACATTCCGGAAAAAATGCCTCAATACTCGTATGTAAGAGGTGAACTAACTTATTAAACGTGAATGTTTTTTTCTACTGGATCAATTTAGCCCAATGTCGAATTTAAATAGCCTATGAATTTGAGACACTTTCGTGTTAAATTTCAGCATTCGCAGTACGATGTTTATTTTATGTTTTCAATAAGACCGCTTGAAGGACATGATTATATCGTGATAAATGTTTTTTTTTCACGGAAAGAAAATTGCAGCTATCGTTCCGATTTTTCTAAAGGCATACTGAAGCTAATAAGCCCACCGTGCCACGATGGCGAGTAGAAGCAACTGTCATGCGTTGCAACCATTAAATCTTTTTTTTTAAGCGACCCTCATCTCGATGTGTCTGACGAATACTTCGAGTAGTTAAGTAATCGACTTGTGTAGTAAATGTATACCCGCTCATCCAAAAATAGGACTCCTCACTGTAGGCCGTAGAAAAAAAGGGAAAGGATTGCATCGTTATCACAAGAGAAAGCCCATTTTGATAGCCAAGTTTTACCATTTGCTAATGCTGTTCGAAGCTCGAAGCTTGCCTTGGTAATTCCCTAGTTTGCCTAAAAAAAGTCACGAAAATTAGAAAAAAAAAACTTCATCACCATAACCGCCCGTCTCTATTGCACAAGCTAATATATGCAAAATTCAATGTGTCACAAAAAAATCACTAATACAAAATACAAGGTGCTACTATGAACCATTATTAAAAGATGTTGAAAGTTTTTTTTTTTTTTTGCCCAGAAGATAGCAAGATGAGAGTGGAACTGCACACATAGCCAAACCTATTACGGCGGAGCTCCAACGGAAATTCCCAAACTCGACTTTCCGTTGGCCCCCAATATCACTTGATCTGACTGCACCAGACTTTTTTTTAAAGGGTTATGTCAAACAAGAGGTATACAAAACGAAACCAACGAATTCGACTGAATTGAAGCAGCCCATTAAAACAATAATTGAGGCGATCCCGACTTCAACCCTTCAAGCCACAATGAATAATTTTCTGATCAGATGTCGCATATGCAGAATGAACATGGAAATCATTTACGGTCTGTCATCTTCAAAACCAATTAATTATATAACATAAAATTAAATTTTCTATACAATAAAAGAATTGAAATACGTTGATTTAAAAAAAAAATATTTGAAGTGACGCGCCAACCTGTACAAAATGTTACTATAAATTAGGACATTTTGTTGTTCAGGCTCTCCATTTCCGAGATATGATCTCATTTTCGTTTAGGCACTTTCTTTATTATTTCTGGACCTCACAACAAACAAAGAACCTCACAACCAATCTGTTGGTTTGACATTTTCAGTGTTTTTTTTCGAAAGATCGCTGTTATGATAATTTTTTATAACACTTCTTATACGAGTATATCTAAAATTTTGCAGCCACGCTTAGACGACCTTAAGATCATAAATAATAGCTGTAAAAAAATTATTCCTGCTTATATCATTTTGTACAAATATTCATAATATTGCAAAAGTCGATCTTCTGAAAAAAAACAGCTATAACTTGTGTAAAGGCAAGCTAATAAACAATCGAGAAATAGTCAGTTTTGTTCTATCTCTACTTAAGTCGTTTTTCATTGCGAACACAGATTTTATCGATTTTTTAGAAATTAAGTTAGTTGTCCTCATTTGATATAAACCCGCAATGAAGGTCAAAAATGACGCCTTTTTCGCTATTGGATGCTTTGATTTTTCTTCAGTTATACACATATTTATGCTTTTTGTCTATTTGGAATTTTTTTTTTTTTTTTTTTTTTTTTTTGACAGAATGCTATTTGGTCCAGCCTGAGAAGTTTTAGTAATTTTAGAAATTTCAGTAATATTTAAAGTCAACAAACGCAATGATTGCATAAACGCATGAACTATTAAAATGAGGCTACGATTCTAATAACCTCAGTAGAAGTAAAGCATTTCATTTCAGAAGTTTACAAGTACATTTTCGAAAATATTATGATGTAAAAACATAAGTAATTCCCACTTCAGTGTTGGAAACCAGCAGAAAAAGAGTTGGTAATGCTATCGCGAAGAACATAGTGTTACCCAGTGGAAAAATGTAACCTTAAATTTTATGACCATTTTTCTTACATAGAGTTTCACTGCGAAAGATCAGCCTAATACCAGGCTTTAGGCTATGTAAAAGTTTGACAAGATTCATTAAGATTTGCGACCCCTATCGTGTCTTCCATGTTAGACTAACAGATAGACGGACATCGGTCAATCAACTTTGAAAGGCATAAATCCAAAAGGTGCTTTGAACACTTTCTTTAGGTCAGGGACTGTCATGAAATTGAATTAAATTTATAAATTTATTTAAAGTACATTAGAATTGTGTTTCTGATCCATATTCGAAACAATACTCCATTTTATACATTTATTTGTTTTTTACCTGAAACGAAATTAGAAACTTACATTGATTCTGTTTCTCTGTCGAAACATAATGAAGCAGATATCTTAATTCGAGAACCTGAAACGAAAATATATATTTATGCAGTTTCATTTCTTTATCTGAATTATAACCGAAATCAAATGTAGTTCCTTTTCTTGGCAAAGAAGAAGACCTGGCGCCAAATTGCGAAATGTAAAAATGTTTCAAATAACGTGTTTTCTAAATTTACGATGCAAGACTCTTAGGCTTTTTTCAATTGAAAAACTTCAAATGAAATTCAAACGAAACATTTTATAAATTAAATCAAAATAAAAATTGTTTCCAACTTCCTTTCAAGTGTAAGAAGAATCAAAATGACAATTGTTTGTAATTTCGTTAAGGACCTCGTTTGCCGAAATCAGAATAAAAACTTTACATATTTTCATATTCCAGATACTGAAACAAATCAACTATTATTTTCTAGTTTAATTTCGTTTCGGTGACGGTCCCTGCTTCTGTGTTATATCGGGTTGTTCGAAAAGTTCGTTCAGTTTTTAAAAGAAATTTATTTACATTTATTTTTTTTTTTATTTATTATTTATTTTATTTTTTTATTTTAATTTATTTCCCCTTTTTTTAATAACTTTTTTCCACCTTCCTGGGGAGCTTTTTATTTCCTCTCTCATAAAACTCGAGTAGTTTTTCTAGAAAAAGCGTTCAATTCAATTTTTCACTTCCTCGTCATTATGGAAATTAAAATCCTTCAAGGTGTTGTTCAAACTGCGAAATAGGTGATAGTCGGACGGGGCAAGGTCTGGGGAGTGCGGTGGCTAAGTACGCCCAAGTTCTGATAGTTTTTGACGGGTGCGCAAAGCAGTGTGAGGGCAGGCGTTGTCATGATGGAAGATGGCGTCTCCCCGACTGATGAGCCTCCGCCGTTTTTCTTCCAATGCGCCTTCAATGCATCTAATTATTATAGTAGTCCGCTTTAGGGACTTGCTTTAAAGGTGGATTGAGAGGGTTCATTTGGTTTTCTCCATGACCTTTTCCGCGTTACATTGTTTTAGACTATCAATTTGTCATTCCCTGTAACGAGATTCTTCAGAAATGGTGTCTTGCTATTTATTATCCTTAGGTTATAGTAAACGTCAACGCGATTCCGGCGTTTGGCATCGGTAAGCGAGTGAGGTACTCTTTTATGACCCCGTGAATGGTTGAGACTGATTTTTTAGATTATTTCAACTATTTCCCTAACTGTTACACGGAAAGTAACAATATTAAAATCTCTCACCTGCTCCGAAACATTTCTTTTGGGCGTCCTGATCTGGGGGCGTCCATTACGGAGAAGTCGCCCGTAGAAAATCGTTTAAACCATTCCTGGCAACTTTTTTCATTTAGTCCGTTTTCTTTACAAACAGCTGGCTTCAGCAGCAGTCTTTTCTTTTCGGAAATAATACAGCCTCAAATGTTCTTTTTCACCCATTTTTTCCACTTCTTAAAACCTTTTTTAAAACACTATAACCACTCACGAATAGAACGAGAACACAAGTAAACAATAGTAAGCAGCTTAGATACGGGGTGGGAGGAAGTTATGATAGTGACGTACGGTGAACTAACGAATAAGCCCAAAGAATTCCCCGAACAAGCCAATAACATTTTGCCCTATCAAATGTCATGTACCTATATAGCTATATTTTACAGATATGGATATACAAAATATCTAAAAGACGAAAACAAAAATCGACTTTTGCAACACCAAAGTCAAAGTTTTTTTACAGCATAAATGTCATTTCGGACTTTTCTCTATTTTCCTATAAAAAGTGGGCTAGTCTATCTATCTATAGGAATCTACAATCGAACAGTATACAAATTAGTAAATAATATTTGTTGCCGACTTAAACAAATTGTTAGGTTTTATAATACATATTTATATTCTTTCTTTTTTTTCGTTAATATCTATATATTATGTATATTAATATAATAAAATCGACATATGTATGTATATTGTTTTGTACATAACAATTCCATTTCACAATTCGTTTCGGAGATAACAATTAAATTTTGTTCACAAAAACAATTTTAAGCAGTAATAACAGTTTTTCTCTTTGTTTTTTCGTTTTGATTTTCGTCCAATGCGATTTATGTACACATAAATAAAATATTAATAAATATTGTTCTACGTATATTTGTGAGAGGGGGGGAAGGTCGGTAGAAAGCTACACACAAGTGTATAAATAAGCATATAACTAACTTACAAGATCACACAGCAAATAGTTTAAAAAAGCACCATTTTAACTAATAATTATATATTCAAGTTGAATTCGGTTGCAGAGGATCAGTTTCGGAAGCCTGATGTTCCGTTTCCTGTTGAACAGAAGAACGACGAGATGATGTTTGACTTGAGGCCACTGGGAAATTCCAAGCCCTTGGAGAAGTACGACCAAAAATAAGAAACAAAAGATTACCGAAGAAGTAGAACGCAGCAGTTATGTAGAAAACAATGCGCCACTGCAGAGGATTTGTCTAAAAGAAAAGAATAAATGCATTCCGATCAAATAAATACATACCATTTCTTCTATATCTAAACAACTTACTTCATCTGTTACAATTAAACCCACTGTCAGAGGAGCTATAATACTCATTATGTTGGCCGCACAATTTGTTATACCCATAAGAGTTCCTGCAAAGTTTGGCGATAGGTCGATGTGATTCACCTGGAAACCCAAATAAGTGGCCGCATTCGCCCCCACGGCAACAGTTAGTAGGGCTATAGCCAGCTTTGTGCTATCTCCTGTCGTTATGTAGCCCAAACCTACCAAAGCTGTCATGGGTATCCACATGCCTAAGGTGTTGAACAGTTTCCGGGAGAAGGCCAAGGGCATTACACTTGTGCGATTCATTACGTCGGCGATAAATATAAAACCATAGGACAGCAAAGTCATGGCTAAATAGGGCAAAGCTGATAAGGGTCCATTGCTACGTATATCCATGCCTAGGATGTTCTTCATGAATGTAGGTATCTCTGTCAGCAACGTCCAAAAGCCCCAATTGTTGGCACAGTGCACTATCAGTAAAGTCCAGAAGGGCACTGAGCTTAATATTTTTAGCCAAGGTGTTCTCAACTCCGAAGCCTCCACTCTACCGGCATCTGAGGGCCTGCGCAAGTGACCCGCAGATTCTATATATCTTCGTTCTTGGGCCGTTATTGTCGGATGTTCGGCTGGTGTGCTTGAGCAATAGAAATACCAAAATATAGCCCACACAAGACCGGCTAAACCGGAAACATAAAAAATACTAGGCCAACCCATCCAAGAAGAGGCTATGTAACCACTTATAGAGAGCATGACAACTGTACCAAATTGTGCCCCCGAATAGCAATAGCTCACTAGGCGACCCCTCTCTTCAGCCGGTGCCCATTTCGAGAGGAATGTGTGGGTCGAGGGAAATATCATACCTTGACAGAGACCTTGTACGGAACGTAGAATTAACAGCAATGGCCAGTCGCCGATTTCCGCACAAAAAGGCGTCAATATCGCCAGCACTGAACAGATGAGCACACCGAAGAAGAATGTAAATTTAGCGCCATATTTGTGCGATAAATAACCGCCAGGAATTTGTGTTATCACATAACCCCAAAAGAAGCTACTTAAGAGGTAGGATTTAATGCCTTCATCCCATTCGAATTCCTAGAAGGTAGAACAAAATATATACTCGTATATTTAATTATTTATTAGGACCTAAAATTTGTAATCTGGAACGGTTAATAGAAATAGTTCTTGACATTACATTAATCTACGGAGCTCGTTTAGATTCAATCGTTTCAAGCCAAGCTTTTCCTTCGTCTATTTCTTAAAATATTAAATGCTTATGCCTAAATAATAATAAATATCAGTTGAGTCCGTTTTTACTTCTAGTATGCAGTTTATGTTTACTGAATTTGATATTCAGACATAATTTATTATGACATGAGCTGGTTAAAATTGTTAAAAAGCTGAGTATGGCTGTGTCGACATGTAACGCTTTTGTGCGAGAGCAGATAAATTTCAAGATGTTGATGATTTTTACGGTTCGACAGTGGCGCGGTGGTTAGTACACACGACTATCGTTCGCATAATCCCGGGTTCAATCCCTGATGCAGCCACCAATTATTTGTTGAGTGGTGCTCACTTCAATGTGTCACGAAAGCTTCGAATAGCCTAGCAAATGATTCTCAAACTGTGATGTTCGGATTTGTCGTTAAACTATTGGTTTCGTTGGGGGAGTCTTAAAAATATAATATGATGCGTAAAAATTCATTGATGGAATGGAATGCAAGGAAATTTGTTTTTGTTTTTATCAGATGCTTTCTATGCCAGATATTTCACATACTTGAATCACGGCTAACATTAGTTATCAAAAAAGCTTACAACCTTTCTATTTACGTTGATACATTTTTACAACAATCCTGTTTGGAACTTCAACTGCTTAGAATATTGTCTAGTTCTGAACAATACTCTTAAATTCTTTAATTCTAAATGCCAACTGCACTTTTAAACGGAGACCTTCACGAAAGATCAGTTTTGTTTCTAGGTTTATTTAAAGTAAAATAGAAATTTTGTTTCTGATTCATATTCGAAACAACAATTTGGTTTATACATAGACACGTTTTTACATGAAACGTAATTAAAAACCTACATTGAATCTGTTTCTCTATTAAAACGTAATGAAACAGATGTTTTGTTTCGAGAAACTAAGACGATATTATATAATAGTTTTATGCAATTTCATTTCTTAATCTGAATCAGAACTGACAGCAAAAGTAGTCTCGTTTCTTGGCAGAGAAGAAGGACTGGCGCGAAACTGCGAAAGGTCAAAACTGTTCAAAAAATTTATATTTTTACAGCTATTTAGTAAGTTTTTTTTTTTTTTTTGAATTGAAAAATTAAATACCAACAAAACATTTTACAGACTGAATCGGGCCAGGACCAAAATAGTTTCTAATTTCAAACACAAACAAAACATTTTACAGACTGAATGAGGAATAAACCCAGAAACTACCAAAATAGTATTCGTTATAAGGCATCAAATGTTCCAAATAGCCAGAATCGCACCATTCGTTTACATGAAATGCTGAACCAGAATAAGCGCTATCGACTTTATTATCCTGCAAATACTACGGCTCAATTTCATTTCACAATCAGCTTTGAAAAAAGTATACTCGCTGCTATCACATTTTAAACCAGTTTCTACATATCCAGACGTCACTGACCGCTGATAACGAAATTATTTGCTTATTTTTTGCTCTACTTAACAAAATTAGTAGCATGAATAATATCGTTCAAGTTCACTCCCCACATACGGTAATGACGGACTCATTCTGATGAGAACAACACTACAGTGGAAAAGAATAATAATCCATATTGTTCCATATGTGAACTTTCTCATTTCTCATTCATTACGAGCAGAATTTCCCCCTTCAAACAGTACTTCCTTTCACATCACTACTTACGAAACAAAAATAACTTACCTGAAAATTTGGATTTGTGGCATTACAGTCGGTCATAGCCACAATGGCCACTGAGAGATTAACGCGCAACGCATAGGCCACGGCCAGGCCGAAGAAAACGAGGAAACACTGGACGTGACGCACTCCGAAACGGAGACCTTAAAATATTGTATATTTATTGAATTAATAGCAAACTTTCATGTAAATTTCACATTACCTTGTCCACCCCCAGTTGCAATTTGCTGATAGCCATTGTGCTGTAGGCAATCACACCAAAACACCATCTTTACGTCTTTTGTTGGGAAGACGAAAATAAAGCAAATAAATATTAAGGCGTTAAAAGTTATACAAAACAATTTAACACATATTTGTTTAACTGTTCAAAATAAACGTCGTCGGTTACGGGAGCGATTAAATTCTGTTTCACTTCTGGACTATGCAAACACGAAAGAATTTATTGATGACGAAGTTGAAGCGACAGACAAAAACACACAATCATCAGGCAGTGAAACTAATAAGAAAACAAAGGAAAGCTCACAAACATCAACCAAATCAGCTCCCCAATGTTTGTGTGTGCAAAGCAGAATTAATAATAACAACAACAGAACGTAGTTTGCCGAAGGTTTTAACAAGTGTGTGTTTGCTTCCCATGTAAACAATCCCATTGTGAATGGAATATCAACAAAAAATCAGCTGTTGCGTAAACGTCATATGTTAGTTATTAATTTTTTGTCAACTGTCGTAAGGAATCAGAGTGGCAACTCCAGTTAAAGCAACAGCGGTGTATTTTTGAAAGGCATGCGAGTATATGAACAGAAATTTAAAACCTCATTATACTTTTCTTCAGACTTCCTTAACTTTTTTTTTAGTTTCCGCAATGTATTTGGAAAATTTTTGGCAATACAATTAATATGTTCCCTACGTTTTTCATAATCGCTTTTAAATACGTTTGTGTATTTATCTAATGTACTCGATAATGTTAACGCGAATTAGTTGATGTTAACTATTTATATATAAAAAACAAAACCGTCAATGTAATTGAAATTGTTAATTTAAGGATAACAACCGTTAATCAGTAATATCAAACAATTATTTAAATCCCATCATAAGGAACAATTTTCATATAGAAAATGTGTCCTGGAACACATTTTTCGCATAGAAAAGCATCACGGGAAACACTTTTTATATATAAAAGTGTCATAGGGAACACTTTTCGTACAGAACTTTGTTGTGGGACATTTTTGATATTTTTAACATTTTGATATTTTTATTTTAACGTTTGTATATATTTTTTAATATTCCCTTTAAAATATACTTTTCACGTATCAAAGTGTCATGACAAACATTTTTCGTATAGAAAAGTGTCATGGGAACATTTTTTTTTTTTATAGAAAAAGGTTATGGTCGACAGTTTTCATGTAGAAAATTGTCATTGTACACACCTTTTGTGTAAAAGAGTGACAAAGAATACAGTTGTTGTATAGAAAAGTCTTACTGGAGAAACTTCTGGCATAGAAAAACTGAAATGAAAAAGAAAGTTAAGGAATATCTTTAGGAAAGAAATATGTTTGCGAAGAAATGTGGATCGTTTTATGTGAAGTTTCTTTGAAAACACTTTTTCATATTAATAGTGGTTTTCAAGACATTTCTTCTTACTCTATTAATATTGTTAAACACTTTTGAACTTGCTTTAAATGCCACGACCGCGGCATTTCTGCTAAAAAGCAATGGCTCACCCCATTGATGCTTAAAAATATAAATAATTTTCATAGATAGCATATATTATCCTACATTTTATTGTATCGTTTGAGATTTTATTTTACCTACACCATTTCAACACGACGGCGAAGTTTCGTTCACAATTCCACATCGTATCATTCTTCATATTGATGATTTTTGTTCCCTCTTTGATGATTTTTCATCGGAGTTATCTGGCAACACTGACTTCCTTGTTTTTCTGAGTTGTTATGCAGTTTCAAATTATTAAATAGAACAAACGTACAAGATTATATTCTCCATTGTGCATTACATTTGTTGGCTATATTTTATAAAACTCAATCGTAATTATTTAAAATGAAATCAGGCGCGGGTAAAATTAAAATTTTACAGCCGGGTGTCGAAAGTAGAGCAAGTTGAAAACGGAAACAATAATGAAAATGTTTGTTGCGCGAAATTCCCTCCGAAGAGACGATGATATTTAAAGTAGACTGCGTGTTCGTGTTGTTCCAGTTAACTGGAAATTTGGCAAGGTCATTTTTGTCCCTGATACTACAAACAACGACATCTCACCGGATGTTAATGCAGCCCGCCTAAATTAAGAGGTAAGCAAATTCTACTTGTAAAGTACACTGCAATGACAAAACTACAATTTATGTGGCGACGCTTTTGAAAATCAGGTACATACAAACATGGTAATCCCTTCCGAAGTACGAATTAAAATCACATCTATTGAATCACCACTGGCAGGGAACGATTACATCCATCAGAAAGAGTTTCAAACCGATCGCTAAAACACCAGTGTATTGGCGTCGCCGATCTATTTCGCTTAACGGTGTTGTTTTTATCAGCTGAAATCGCCTGAAATACCTCAGGCTATCTTCAAAATTGTGATTTTTTTTATCTATTTACACTACAGTGTCTAACGACATTTTCTAATAGACTCTAGTTGTATGCAGTTTACGTGTAGACACCTACATATCTGCTCACAAGTAACGACGACAACAGTGGAGTTAGGACAAAAGTCAAGTTTATTCGTTATTATCATTGTAAAGCTAAATACAAAAACACATAAGGCTTTGATTTCGATGCTTGGACCTTGCCGTAATGTACGAAATACAATGTAATTTAAATGACCGTCTCTGGATTGGTTGCAGCAGTGGATCCTTTTAAAGCAGATTTCGTCAACTTTTTCGCACATTTCGGGCGGTATCTTGACTGATAATCTAATGATCTTCTCGCGCAATAAAGCCAAAATCGGTTATATCGTACTGCTCATGACACTGTCTTGTTGAAACTACATATCGTTCAGTTCATAATCTTCAATTGCAGGCCAAAAACAGTCTGTTATCATACGGCTATAGAGCTCCGAATTGATGGTAACGGTTCCTCCGGCGTCATTGTTGAAAAACTACGGCCCAATGACACCTCCTGTGTACAAATTCCAAATTATTCTCATGCGTTGAGAAAAGCATAGATTTCGTTTCAGAATGATTGATTGTTAAATTATTAGAATTCATCCAGTAGTTTAAATTTTGTGAAACGTAATCTATCTTTTCGTTCGACACGAATATCGTCGACGAAGGAGTACGAACATGTCGTTTACACGTAAAAAAACAATAGCAGCTCAAGCAGCGACCCTTGCGGAACGCTGCTTTTCACAGATAGAATATTGGATCGAATTCCGTTTACATAAACATACTGACTTCTTTCACTTAAGTAGGCTAATATCAAACTATGCACTTCTATCAAGCCCATAAAGGACATAAATTTTTTTCAGAAGTGCGCCATGATCTGCTCTGTTGAGTGCTTTCTCCAACAAGCAAAGAAGTCGAATTCCTGTTCTTTTCGAAAACTACACTGCTAATAACTAATTAACGACTCTCTATGTACGACAAAATTTGCCGCTTTAGAGCATATTCGACTATCTTTGATAACACAGGCAACAATGAAATTGGACGGAAATTACACACAGAGTTCATAGTAGGATTACTTTCCCTCCTTTCCATTCAGCCGGAAAAATTGGACGGAAATTACACACAGAGTTCATAGTGTGATTACTTTCCCTTTTTTCCATTCAGCCGGAAACCCCGATGTCGTGGTAACGGTGTTCACTAAACGTAAAAAATACATTCGTATTGGAGATTGAAATGATTGGCGATTTAAAAATGTGATGTGCAGTGAACTATTTAAACTGTACTCTGGAACACAAAATCTATACATTTCACACGGTTAGATCTCGAAGAGCATTCATCCGTGTTTTAGTGATTTTTCTACATACAAGTTCATTAAATTTAAACTACAAAAACTTTTGCGTTTTCATATTTAAAATTGAATTTTATTTCCGTAATCTTGGCACTTTTCTTTTCTGTTTTTGTAATTTTTTTCTTAGTTTCAACTATAAAATTTGTGACTTTTCTTTTCAATTTTAATAAATTGCGTGTATTGGTTGTTTGACTTAATTTAAACTAAACAAATGGGGGGAGAAAACTAAAATAATTTTATAATTAGTAACTAATTAAGGCACATTTATGTGTATTGCGAATTGACCATTTCTGGCCACTTAGTATATTTTTCGCTCCGTTTATGCTAAAATCACTTTTTTTTAATAATTTACTTAGAATACAAATAGTCAGATATCTGGCCATACAGATTATATACATAAATTATGCAATAATTAAAGTACAAACGCAATAAAACAATAATCGTTTATTTAAAGATAGGAACAAAACACGTTAAAGGATTGTGGATTTTCAGACGGTTAAAAGGAGTATGTACACATGTAAAAGGAGTATGTTCATTTCCGCTGGCGTTTCTAAATCATTCAATAAAAATACTGCTAAGGGGTGTTCCGAAATTAAAAGAAGAAAAGGCGTACAACACATCATTTCATATAAATTATAATTAATGAAAGGTTAAATTGAAATTACTTTCTCTTTTACTTTTACGAAATGAACAAATAATATCATGGTATTAAAAAGAAATAAACACTAAAATCCCTTTTTGTGATACAGACTTGATTATGATGAATTTTGAAAAAATAATCTTAAATGTTTTCTGATGTTAAATGCAAATGTGGTACAAAAAAAAAAATAATAAATTTGCATTTCCTGTGTAAACTTACAACTATTCAATGCTTAAGGCTATAAAATTGTTACATTCAAATTATTCTTAGAGCTACAATCGATTAATAAATTGACTTTAACTAAGGCTTATGCATTAAGGAGGTCTTCAGTACGCTTATACATATGTAATTGTATGGATGTGGGTGTGAAGGTGGCAGGGTGCGAGAGTGAGTGGAAATGTGTATGGGTTACACATCTACCAGCGTTATTGGGTGCAATTCTCCTTAATTATCGGCTTCACGGCGCCATTCGCCAACAGGGCAGGTGATTCGACATCAATAACGCTGAGACGTTTGACCAAAGCGTCTTCTGGTGAGTTCCAGCTTTGGGCATTCGTTTTGCCCAATATCACAAATAGAAGATTACCGAAGAAGTAAAAGCCAGCGGCGATGAAGAAGACTATGCGCCATTGATGGACATTGGTCTGCAAACAAGAACAATTTTTGTCATAATTTTACGAATTTTTTTATGAATTTCATAAAATTTACTAAGACTAGGTTTTTGTGAAATATAAAACCGAAAATAAAAATAAATTCATAAAACTTATGAATTTTATGGATTTTATGAATTTTACGAATTTTATAAATTTTATGAACTTTATGAATTTTATGAATTTTTTTAATTTTGCAAATTTTATGAATCTTATGAATTTCATACATATTTTTTTGACTTTTATGAATTTTATGACTTCTACTCAATTTCTTAAATTTATAAAATTTTACGAATTTTGTGAATTTTATGAATTTTTTGAATTTTACTATTTTTGTGAATGTTATGAATTTTATCCATTACTATGCATTTTATGAATTTATAAAATCTACAAAATGTAAAAATTTTATGGATTTCATAAATTTCATGAATTTTATAAATATTATAAATTTTATGAACTTTATGTATTATATAAACTTTATGAATTTTGCGAAATTTATAATTTTTTGTACTTTTATGAATTTTATGACTTTTATGATTTTTTTTTTTTTTTTGAATTTTGTGAACTTTATGAACCTGGTGAATTTTACGACTTTTATGAATTATATGAATTTAGTGCATTTTATGAATTTTTTGCATTTTATTATTTTTGTGATTTTTTGAATTTTGTTACTATTATGCATGTTATGAATTTATAAGTTCTATGAAATTAATGAATTTTATGGATTTCATGAATTTTATGAAATTTATAAATTTTAAAAATTTTCAGAATTTTATTGATTTTGTAAATTTTATGAATTTTGCGAATTTTATAAATTTTGTGAATTTTATGAATTTTGCAATTTTTTTTACTTTTGTGTATGAATTTTATGAAATTTATGAGTTTTATGATTTTTTTTGAATTTAATGAATTTTATGAATTTTGTGCATTTTATAAATTTTTCGATTTTTACTATTTTTGTG